>JAYEPQ010000014.1:33935403-33947903 GCA_036321105.1 Dracaena cambodiana
AATCAGCAAGACCTACAGCAGCAGCAGTTGTACGAGATTGGTACAATACCGACCTCAAGGCAACCAATCCCAATATCTATGATAAATTGAATGGATGCTACCGTGCCATTCAATCCAATGACTTCCACTCTTCTAAATATTGGTTATCCCAGATTGAGCAAATGGTGCTCTCTATGTATAACCATTACCTACAAGAGAAGACAGAGAAGCAGGACATTACAAAAATAGTCCAAGAATTATGCAACTACACCCTCACTGCTCAGAGTTCAGACTTGGAGCAAAGAAAAGAAACTTGGTTCCTAGGTCCTTCCCAAGACCAGACTTTCCTGAGAAATATAATCCAGGACTTAGAGATCTCTGATCAGGTATATCATCCTTTACCTGAGTTTTACAAATTACTAGATCTTTGTAAAATACAAACAGAGAAAACCAGACAGTTGGAGGCCGAGATCACAGTTCACAAGATGATTGGCCTAAACCAGCAAAGTATGATCCCTGACGACCAGCTTAGGGATTTCTTTAGACAACTGGAAGCCACAGATGTTGTTTCTATTCTCCAGGAGAACAAACTCATCTACAACAAGAATAATTCAGTAAGGATTATAACCGGCTTTCAGGAAATACCAAAGTGTGGCAAGGCTATCAAACTGGGGTTAGTCCATGAACTCTTCTTGAATTCTTCTCATCCCGAAGAGTTCCAGGATATTATACCGCCTATCTGCCAAAGGATTGTTAAGTCCTACACTACATGGTACCAGACTACTTTCTTCTTTCGCATCTGGAGTATTTGGGAAGAAAGAAGATGCATTAGAGTCTATCCATCCTACCAGCTTTGGGAACTCCACAACTTCAATTACGTTCCCTCTCCTACATGTGAAGCTCTGCCTGTTCTTGACCTAGAAGAAGAAACTAAAAAGGCAGCCAAAGAATTCTTTAATGAAGCCTATACCAAAGTCATCTCTGGAGCACATTCTATCAAGATAGAAGATAATATTCTGTTTTATGATTTTGTAGGACCTTTAGATCCTGCAGAAAATAAAACCTCCAAAGTTTTGTCCTTTTTAAACTCAACACAATTGGGCAAAATAGGCTCCAAAGCTAAAGAAGAATTCTATGAAGATCTGGAAAGAACTGATCCAGATGAAGCCCTTGATGAAGATGCTCTTCAAAACATCATGCAAGATTAGAAGCATGGTGGGCCCAGTACACTCAGCATCCACTCATCCACAAGATTCCTCCTCATCTTCTCCCCCGACAAAAGGACACCAATCAGTATGGTGGGACCGTAAAGAGGACAATAATATAACCTTTTCCCTGTACAAAGGACAATAATGTAGTCCTTTTTTCTGTACATCTTTTGTAAAACAACTTTGTAAAAGATTCCTTCTCATCCGGAGGACATCTTGAAACCATTATAAATAAAGACATCAGATGAAGGGAGGAGGCAGAGAGCCTTTCCGAACTTCTTTTTTTCTTAAACTTATTTCTTCCTCTGATCTGCTTCTTAGTTTAAAATAGTGTGAATAAATAGTCGCGCTGAGTACTGGAGCAGAAGCTCTCCTGCAAACTGGTATCAGAGCCTTGTGCAGTTCCGTTCTTCCTTTTTTTGTAAGTATCCTTAACTTAGCCATGTCTGGCTAAACTGTTTAGGCATGTTATTTCCTTAATTTCTTAAGCTATTTTAGGTAATAGTATCTTACGCCATGAGGTAGGAAACGAAACATGGCTGTGCTCTGTCTCTCTGAAGCTTGTAATAGTGCTTGTGGTTGACTATATGTCCGGAAGGGACGCTTCAGTTATGGCTGCCTAACTCTAGGGAGAAAGCCACCCCTAGAGGTTACATAGCCGGAGAGACCAGGGTCAAAGCGATACTGTTATCTAATCTAGTGAAAGAAAGGAAGGAAATAACGTGTCTAAGTTTATAAGAACCTCTATACAGAGATGTCTAGAGCTTTAGTTCTGTCTGAAACATACGAATGTCTTTTCAGTTTAAATACTCATGAACATAGTATTCATCTTCCTAGTAATGGTACAACAGAACAACAAAATAGTTTGCTAAACTATTTAAGTGATCAAATCTATTTAGTTTCTCAAAAACTAACTACTTTACAAACTTTCTTAAGTTTTCCAACGTTTTCTTCATCAACAAAAGAAAAACTTGGATCTGTTAGAATGATAAAAACATCTTAAAAAAGTTTGAAAGAAACAAACTTAGATGAAATTGATTATCAGAAATATTTGAAGTATAAAACTTTATTAGTTGAAGAAATAGAAGGAAAAATTACTTCTACAGAAATCTTTAAGTTCTATGAAGAAAATTTTGCTTCTATAAAATATTATTCAAAAAGTTCTTCTGATAATGAAAGTTATATTTCTGCATCTGATTCTTTTGATGATGAATTATCTGAATATGATGATATTGTTGATGAAATACCCTCTAATGAGGAGTATAATAATACTGTTGATAAAATACCCTCTAATGAGGAGTACAATGGTATTGACCAACTATCACTACCCTCTAACGAGGAAGCCTCCTGGTCAGAGGAATCATACAACATACCCTCTAACGAGGACTATCATATATCAAATATACCCTCTAACGAGGAGCAGTATTTATATAATATAAATATGGAACGTGGGGAATCATCTACCCAAATGATTTCTACAGGTAGACAAAATCCACCACATCCTAATATTACTGAAGAAACTATGTATCATAGAGATACAGATGAAAACTATGTTGATTCCTATATCTATAAACAAGGAAAGAGACATCAAACTGCTACTTCAGGATTAATATTTAATGTTGATAATATACCAACAAATGCCTTAAGAGATTATATACTCAATTGGGAACAACTAATGGTTGGGACAAATACCCTAATGCCACAGGGAATCCCTCACCAAGAATTTGTAATATTAGCTTGCGGATATTGGCAAGGAATAGCCCTAAGATGGCTAACACAATATGAAAAATTATACCCTACTGAGATAATAGCTTTAAATAGCCATGAATCTAGAAGAACAGCTTTACATAGTATTTGTAAAAGTCTATATGGAGACTTAACTGGAGAAGATATTAATGCTGAAGGCATAGATGAAAATATCCTTCTAAAACTAAGATTGTGTAACATCTGTTACTTAGAAGAATTTGCTAATCTATACATCAGTTATATTTTTAAGCTGAATACCTTAGAAAAGAAAATCTTTTGGCTAACAGCCTTCTTTTCCAAGTTACCTATACCATGGGATACCATGATAGAGAAAAAATATAACAGTCTTAGAGCTGGAGGTATTCCACACAATACAGGAGCTTTAAAGAAAGCTTGTATGGAAACTGTTAAGAAAACTTGCCAGCTACAAAAAGCAAATAATCATCTATCCAAATACATACATAAGTCCGACATCAAAACTTCTTGTTGTCCTAAGTATGATCCAGATATTAATTATCAGTTTGGTTGTCCTCCAGTATATGGGTTCAACAAACCATTCTTTCCCAAGAAAACAAAATATGGGAAAAAATCCAAAGATTATAAATCTAGATTCAAAAAGGCAAATAAGAAAAAATACAAGGTATCCAGGAAAAAATGGAAACCTGAAAATAAGGAGAAATACAAAAAGTCAAAGAAATTTAGTAAACGAAAGTTTATTAAAACAAATCAAACAGGTATGAAAAAGAATTGTACATGTTTTAAATGTGGAAAACAAGGACATTATGCTACAGAATGCACTGTAAACATCAAAACAATATGGTTAAATGAGTTAGAAATGTATGACATCCATACTGGAACCATAGAAGAAGTCCTTAGTGATAATTCTTCTATATACGAAATAGAAACCATATATGAAGAAAGTCCTTTGAATTCAGACTCTTCTGAAATAGAAGAGTTCAATATAAACATGTTAACTTTAAATAAAACATACCATTTTGTACAAGTCATACCCCTGACTAAAACTACTATATTACCCAAAAGGGAATCATTAAAATTTCCCGGACATATTCTATATGCTAACAATCATTATAGCATAAGAAGATATCAGTCTATAGAAATTTACTTAGATCTGATTATAAGAATACCTTATGGATATTATGGAGAAATTAAAAATCTAAGACATCATGCTCTTAGAAATATTTTCATTACTTATGGAATAATAGAATCTATGACAGATCAAAACATAAGCATAATAATGAAAAGTACAAGTTTAGATGATAATCCATATCAAATTCCTTTAGGTACTCCTATAGGAATACTTATAATCCATAAATACGAAGATTTAGCATTGGTAAAAGTTGATCAAGATATTTTACTTTCAACATCTCCACCTCTTAGTCCAAAGATTACCCCTGGACAATCTTCAAAAGAATCTATGTTTGAATACAAAGTATATATGAATACATTGAAGGAAATAGAACCTCAAGAGATTCATAATACAAGTATTGAAAATAGCCAAGGGGAACATTATGAAGTAACTGATGAAGATATTGAAAGATTAAAACTTTCAATACCACATGCTAAACAAGAAGAGGTATATAAACCTCAGTCCAAATTTAAATCTTTATGGACAAATAAACCTACCTATATATTCGAAAGAATGTAAGGAAATATAGAACTAAAAGTAGATGAAGATTTTACTTCTATAAAATTGCTAAACTATCATCAGATAGAAAATCTGAAGCAAAAATATCCTAAAAAGAAATATTTGCACATTGGCTTAATCCAAATAAAGATAACTGGTCTATTCAGATCCGGAATAGACACACCTATTATGATAATATGTTGTGATGAAAGAATTATCAATAATCCTCTAAATAGTATATTAGGAGGAGCAAAGTCCAATCTGGCAAATAGAATATTTGGAGTAAATATACATCCTGATTGTTGCATCAGCTTACATGATACAAATATAGAAAAGCTTGTACTCTTTCTATAAATTTAAAAGGAATTGAAATGCTTCCTGGATCTCAAGTATTGGGAATACAATGGGAACATTGTTTGGCACTAAACGAAACATCTACTTTTAGATCTATTACACCTACACAGTTTATTAAACTCTTTGAGGTTGGGAATGGAAAGATAATCCAACCAAAATTGGTCAATATAAGACATTTGAGATATGATAATGAGATGCAAATATTCTTGAAATCTTTAAAACCAAAGACACATCTCCCTATAGAAACATTTATTGCTTCAGGCAATACTATTTCTACTACGATTATAAAATCCAAGTATTCCAAGAAGTCTTAGTACCACTGAATATCGAAATTCTAATATTTTGGTTGAACAAGCCAGACCTAGTCTGTCTGCCTTAGAAATACTCCTCTTGAAGGAAGGACTCAAAGAATCCTTGATCTCCAAAAGAAATCGGAAGACCAACATATTATACGACTACCATCCAGTTCATTTGGTTTATCAAATGTCGGATCTTCTTAAGAAAAAACCTCAATTACACATATACATTCCTATGACATTGCTATCATGTCTTACCTTACATACTCTACTAGATTCAGGTGCTGAAACTAGTCTTATACATGAAAAATTTATCCCTAAGCAATTATGGTTAGCCCTCGACAAACAAGCAAGCCTAAATGACTTTATGGGCAGACCTGTAATTATTACTCATAAAGCAAATCTCCCAATTTCTATTCCAGCTATTCATAATATCTCTCATCACTATACTTTTGAATTTGCTCTCCAGTTAAGATTCCTTCAGCATTAATATCTTCTCCAGTTAAGTCTCCATATAGACTTTTACAAATACTATGTAAAGCTGTTCTTCTAAATTCATGGCTATTTAAAGCTATTATCTCAGTAGGGTATAATTTTTCATATTGTGTTAGCCATCTTAGGGGCTATTCCTTGCCAATATCCGCAAGCTAATATTACAAATTCTTGGTGAGGGATTCCCTGTGGCATTAGGGTATTTGTCCCAACCATTAGGTTGTTCCCAATTGAGTATATAATCTCTTAAGGCATTTGTTGGTATATTATCAACATTAAATATTAATCCTGAAGTAGCAGTTTGATATCTCTTTCCTTGTTTATAGATATAGGAATCAACATAGTTTTCATCTGTATCTCTATGATACATAGTTTCTTCAGTAGTATTAGGATATGGTGGATTTCGTCTACCTGTAGAAATCATTTGGGTAGATGATTCCCCACGTTCCATATTTATATTATATAAATATTGCTCCTCGTTAGAGGGTATATTTGATATATGATAGTCCTCGTTAGAGGGTATGTTGTATGATTCCTCTGACCAGGAGGCTTCCTCGTTAGAGGGTAGTGATAGTTGGTCATACCATTGTACTCCTCATTAGAGGGTATTTTATCAACAGTATTATTATACTCCTCATTAGAGGGTATTTCATCAACAATATCATCATATTCAGATAATTCATCATCAAAAGAATCAGATGCAGAAATATAACTTTCATTATCAGAAGAACTTTTTGAATAATATTTTATAGAAGCAAAATTTTCTTCATAGAACTTAAAGATTTCTGTAGAAGTAATTTTTCCTTCTATTTCTTCAACTAATAAAATTTTATACTTCAAATATTTCTGATAATCAATTTCATCTAAGTTTGTTTCTTTCAAACTTTTTGAAGATGTTTTTATCATTCTAACAGATCCAAGTCTTTCTTTTGTTGATGAAGAAAACGTTGGAAAACTTAAGAAAGTTTGTAAAGCAGTTAGTTTTTAGAAACTAAATAGATTTGATCACTTAAATAGTTTAGCAAACTATTTTGTTTCTATTGTACCATTACTAGGAAGATGAATACTATGTTCATGAGTATTTAAACTGAAAGGACATTCGTGTGTTTCAGGAAGAACTAAAGCTCTAGACATCTCTCTGTATAGAGGTTCTTATGAACTTAGACACGTTATTTCCTTCCTTTCTTTCACTAGATAGATAACAGTATCGCTTTGACCCTGGTCTCTCCGGCTATGTAACCTCTAGGGGTGGCTTTCTCCCTAGAGTTAGGCAGCCATAACTGAAGCGTCCCTTCCGGACATATAGTCAACCACAAGCACTATTACAAGCTTCAGAGAGACAGAGCACAGCCATGTTTCGTTTCCTACCTCATGGCGTAAGATACTATTACCTAAAATAGCTTAAGAAATTAAGGAAATAACATGCCTAAACAGTTTAGCCAGACATGACTAAGTTAAGGATACTTACAAAAAAAGGAAGAACGGAACTGCACAAGGCTCTGATACCAGTTTGCAGGAGAGTTTCTGCTCCAGTACTCAGCGCGACTATTTATTCACACTATTTTAAACTAAGAAGCAGATCAGAGGAAGAAATAAGTTTAAGAAAAAAAGAAGTTCGGAAAGGCTCTCTGCCTCCTCCCTTCATCTGATGTCTTATTTACATATACATATATACATATATATGTATGTATGTATATATATATATATATATATATTATATATATATATATATATATATATATATATATATATGTATGTATGTATGTATGTATGTATGTATGTATGTATGCTTGTTTGTCGAGGGCTAACCATAATTGCTTAGAGATAAATTTTTCATGTATAAGACTAGTTTCAGCACCTGAATCTAGTAGAGTATGTAAGGTAAGACATGATAGCAATGTCATAGGAATGTATATGTGTAATTGAGGTTTTTTCTTAAGAAGATCCGACATTTGATAAACCAAATGAACTGGATGGTAGTCGTATAATATGTTGGTCTTCCGATTTCTTTTGGAGATCAAGGATTCTTTGAGTCCTTCCTTCAAGAGGAGTATTTTCTAAGGCAGACAGACTAGGTCTGGCTTGTTCAACCAAAATATTGGAATTTCGATATTCAGTGGTACTAAGACTTCTTGGAATACTTGGATTTATAATCGTAGTAGAAATAGTATTGCCTGAAGTAATAAATGTTTCTATAGGGAGATGTGTCTTTGGTTTTAAAGATTTCAAGAATATTTGCATCTCATTATCATATCTCAAATGTCTTATATTGACCAATTTTGGTTGGATTATCTTTCCATTCCCAACCTCAAAGAGTTTAATAAACTGTGTAGGTGTAATAGATCTAAAAGTAGATGTTTCGTTAGTGCCAAACAATGTTCCCATTGTATCCCAATACTTGAGATCCAGGAAGCATTTCAATTCCTTTTAAATTTATAGAAAGAATACAAGTTTTTTCTATATTTGTATCATGTAAGCTGATGCAAAAATCAGGATGTATATTTACTCCAAATATTCTATTTGCCAGATTGGACTTTGCTCCTCCTAATATACTATTTAGAGATTATTGATAATTCTTTCATCACAACATATTATCATAATAGGTGTGTCTATTCCGGATCTGAATAGACCAGTTATTTTTATTTGGATTAAGCCAATGTGCAAATATTTCTTTTAGGATATTTTTGCTTCAGATTTTCTATCTGATGATAGTTTAGCAATTTTATAGAAGTAAAATCTTCATCTCCTTTTAGTTCTATATTTCCTTGCATTCTTTCGAATATATAGGTAGGTTTATTTGTCCATAAAGATTTAAATTTGGACTGAGGTTTATATACCTCTTCTTGTTTAGCATGTGGTATTGAAAGTTTTAATCTTTCAATATCTTCATCAGTTACTTCATAATGTTCCCCTTGGCTATTTTCAATACTTGTATTATGAATCTCTTGAGGTTCTATTTCCTTCAATGTATTCATATATACTTTGTATTCAAACATAGATTCTTTTGAAGATTGTCCAGGGGTAATCTTTGGACTAAGAGGTGGAGATGTTGAAAGTAAAATATCTTGATCAACTTTTACCAATGCTAAATCTTCGTATTTATGGATTATAAGTATTCCTATAGGAGTACCTAAAGGAATTTGATATGGATTATCATCTAAACTTGTACTTTTCATTATTATGCTTATGTTTTGATCTGTCATAGATTCTATTATTCCATAAGTAATGAAAATATTTCTAAGAGCATGATGTCTTAGATTTTTAATTTCTCCATAATATCCATAAGATATTCTTATAATCAGATCTAAGTAAATTTCTATAGACTGATATCTTCTTATGCTATAATGATTGTTAGCATATAGAATATGTCCGGGAAATTTAATGATTCCCTTTTGGGTAATATAGTAGTTTTAGTCAGGGTATGACTTGTACAAAATGGTATGTTTTATTTAAAGTTAACTGTTTTTATTGAACTCTTCTGTTTCAGAAGAATCTGAATTCAAAGGACTTTCTTCATATATGGTTTCTATCTCGTAATAGAAGAATTATCACTAAGGACTTCTTCTATGGTTCCAGTATGGATGTCATACATTTCTAACTCATTTAACCATATTGTTTTGATGTTTACAGTACATTCTGTAGCATAATGTCCTTGTTTTCCACATTTAAAACATGTACAATTCTTTTTCATACCTGTTTGATTTGTTTTAATAAACTTTCGTTTACTAAATTTCTTTGACTTTTTGTATTTCTCCTTATTTTCAGGTTTCCATTTTTTCCTGGATACCTTGTATTTTTTCTTATTTTCCTTTTTGAATCTAGATTTATAATCTTTGAATTTTTTCCCATATTTTGTTTTCTTGGGAAAGAATGGTTTGTTGAACCCATATACTGGAGGACAACCAAACTGATAAATAATATCTGGATCATACTTAGACAACAAGAAGTTTTGATGTCGGACTTTGTATGTATTTGGATAGATATTATTTACTTTTTGTAACTGGCAGTTTTCTTAACAGTTTCCATACAAGCTTTCTTTAAAGCTCTGTATTGTGTGAATACCTCCAGCTCTAAGACTGTTATATTTTTTCTCTATCATGGTATCCCATGGTATAGGTAATTTAGAAAAAAAGGCTGTTAGCCAAAAGATTTTCTTTTCTAAGGTATTCAGCTTAAAAATATAACTGATGTATAGATTAGCAAATTCTTCTAAGTAACAGATGTTACACAATCTTAGTTTTAGAAGGATATTTTCATCTATGCCTTCAGCATTAATATCTTCTCCAGTTAAGTCTCCATATAGACTTTTACAAATACTATGTAAAGCTGTTCTTCTAGATTCATGGCTATTTAAAGCTATTATCTCAGTAGGGTATAATTTTTCATATTGTGTTAGCCATCTTAAAGCTATTCCTTGCCAATATCCGCAAGCTAATATTACAAATTCTTGGTGAGGGATTCCCTGTGGCATTAGGGTATTTGTCCCAACCATTAGTTGTTCCCAATTGAGTATATAATCTCTTAAGGCATTTGTTGGTATATTATCAACATTAAATATTAATCCTGAAGTAGCAGTTTGATATCTCTTTCCTTGTTTATAGATATAGGAATCAACATAGTTTTCATCTGTATCTCTATGATACATAGTTTCTTCAGTAGTATTAGGATATGGTGGATTTCGTCTACCTGTAGAAATCATTTGGGTAGATGATTCCCCACGTTCCATATTTATATTATATAAATACTGCTCCTCGTTAGAGGGTATATTTGATATATGATAGTCCTCGTTAGAGGGTATGTTGTATGATTCCTCTGACCAGGAGGCTTCCTCGTTAGAGGGTAGTGATAGTTGGTCAATACCATTGTACTCCTCATTAGAGGGTATTTTATCAACAGTATTATTATACTCCTCATTAGAGGGTATTTCATCAACAATATCATCATATTCAGATAATTCATCATCAAAAGAATCAGATGCAGAAATATAACTTTCATTATCAGAAGAACTTTTTGAATAATATTTTATAGAAGCAAAATTTTCTTCATAGAACTTAAAGATTTCTGTAGAAGTAATTTTTCCTTCTATTTCTTCAACTAATAAAATTTTATACTTCAAATATTTCTGATAATCAATTTCATCTAAGTTTGTTTCTTTCAAACTTTTTGAAGATGTTTTTATCATTCTAACAGATCCAAGTCTTTCTTTTGTTGATGAAGAAAACGTTGGAAAACTTAAGAAAGTTTGTAAAGCAGTTAGTTTTTTAGAAACTAAATAGATTTGATCACTTAAATAGTTTAGCAAACTATTTTGTTGTTCTATTGTACCATTACTAGGAAGATGAATACTATGTTCATGAGTATTTAAACTGAAAGGACATTCGTGTGTTTCAGGAAGAACTAAAGCTCTAGACATCTCTGTATAGAGGTTCTTATGAACTTAGACACGTTATTTCCTTCCTTTCTTTCACTAGATTAGACAACAGTATCGCTTTGACCCTGGTCTCTCCGGCTATGTAACCTCTAGGGGTGGCTTTCTCCCTAGAGTTAGGCAGCCATAACTGAAGCGTCCCTTCCGGACATATAGTCAACCACAAGCACTATTACAAGCTTCAGAGAGACAGAGCACAGCCATGTTTCGTTTCCTACCTCATGGCGTAAGATACTATTACCTAAAATAGCTTAAGAAATTAAGGAAATAACATGCCTAAACAGTTTAGCCAGACATGACTAAGTTAAGGATACTTACAAAAAAAGGAAGAACGGAACTGCACAAGGCTCTGATACCAGTTTGCAGGAGAGCTTCTGCTCCAGTATTCAGCGCGACTATTTATTCACACTATTTTAAACTAAGAAGCAGATCAGAGGAAGAAATAAGTTTAAGAAAAAAAGAAGTTCGGAAAGACTCTCTGCCTCCTCCCTTCATCTGATGTCTTTATTTATAATGGTTTCAAGATGTCCTCCGGATGAGAAGGAATCTTTTACAAAGTTGCTTTACAAAAGATGTACAGAAAAAGGACTACATTATTGTCCTTTGTACAGAGAAAAGGTTATATTATTGTCCTTCTTACGGTCCCACCATACTGATTGGTGTCCTTTTGTCGGGGGAGAAGATGAGGAGGAATCTTGTGGATGAGTGGATGCTGAGTGTACTGGGCCCACCATGCTTCTAATCTTGCATGATGTTTTGAAGAGCATCTTCATCAAGGGCTTCATCTGGATCATGGTTGTTTTCTTCATCATCAGTTCTTTCCAGATCTTCATAGAATTCTTCTTTAGCTTTGGAGCCTATTTTGCCCAATTGTGTTGAGTTTAAAAAGGACAAAACTTTGGAGGTTTTATTTTCTGCAGGATCTAAAGGTCCTACAAAATCATAAAACAGAATATTATCTTCTATCTTGATAGAATGTGCTCCAGAGATGACTTTGGTATAGGCTTCATTAAAGAATTCTTTGGCTGCCTTTTTAGTTTCTTCTTCTAGGTCAAGAACAGGCAGAGCTTCACATGTAGGAGAGGGAACGTAATTGAAGTTGTGGAGTTCCCAAAGCTGGTAGGATGGATAGACTCTAATGTATCTTCTTTCTTCCCAAATACTCCAGATGCGAAAGAAGAAAGTAGTCTGGTACCATGTAGTGTAGGACTTAACAATCCTTTGGCAGATAGGCGGTATAATATCCTGGAACTCTTCGGGATGAGAAGAATTCAAGAAGAGTTCATGGACTAACCCCAGTTTGATAGCCTTGCCACACTTTGGTATTTCCTGAAAGCCGGTTATAATCCTTA
>JAYEPQ010000014.1:33957903-34107903 GCA_036321105.1 Dracaena cambodiana
AACTATTGTCTAAACCAAAAACAATTTTAAATGCTATAACAAAACTTCGTAAGAAGATATCTCAAAAAAATTCTTGAATATAGAACTTTGTTTCTATGAGAAAATCGATATTTTACTACCAATCACAAGTTCTATACTTGCCTTAGTATTCTTACCGTATATGATTAAGAATTACTCTATCAATTCCCATCTACTTAAGAATAATTTCTGAAATATTTTTCGAATCCAAACATTCAATATCTTCACATGAACTAGTAAATAAGTTAAGATACTCTTTTGCAGAATAAGAAATAAATGGATCAATCTTTTAGAGTTTGATTGGCAACAGAATATACTCATACAGATGACGATGGAGAAATTAAGGAAAAGCATGTTCGTTTATCCAATTGTTTAGTGATATATCAGTCAGCCAGATAGTTGGTGTTATCCTCATTTTCTCAACCAAGACAAACTTTTATGTTGCCTCATTTGTCTTTTAAAAAAGGAAAATTCTAAATGCACCCATTAATTTTCTAAGCACCCCACCAAAATGTTCAATTTTATTACAAGTTTGGTATTATAATTTATTAATGAATATGTTCTCATCTTTTTCAATTTTACTACAATTTTGATTTTTTTCTCTTTCTTCTACCGTGCTTTTTTCTTAAGCTCTTTCAATTTAATACCTTAATAATTCTCAATACTCTAAAAATAAAAAAAATTCAAACATAATAATTCTCAATAATAAAAAAATTAAAAGGATTCAAAAAATAAAGAAAAAGAAGTTAAAGAATTACCTTTCTAGAATATTTTTGAAAGGAAACTATGGTTTTAAGGGGAGCAGGTTCCTCGTGCTGCTGGGGAGGAGGTCGGGACAGTGTTGAGCTGCTAGGGAGGAGGCAGGAGGCAGCAACAAGGTCAGACAGTCATGAAGGAGGCGAGGACCGGGTTGGTAGGGGCGAGTATCGATCAATTTCAGCTTAATTTTTTTTTTTTAAATTGTGACAAAATCGAACTAAACAACTAGGAATGAAATACAAAATCGAACTGAATTATTTCGATTCGGTTAGGAACCGAAATTTGAATGCTGTACTATATGTATATATATCATAGTTAAAGTGAGTGATCAGGAGAGAGATGTTCAAGAGTATGCCGGTTCACAAGTTCTACCACTTCTGTAGAATAAAATAAAGAAGATGCCTGCATGTCGTTCTGAGGCCTCGAAAAATAGAATTAAACTTGTTTTCTCAGGAAAACATATTTACGATCTTTATCCTTCCAGTTGTAAGATTTTATCAGCTTCGGTTATCATACGCATTACAAACACCTTGGCAAAATAAAGTGCCATCTAGGTTCTAAAACTTGTTTGTTAATTATAATTTTAATTGTTTTAGTAAGCATATCTCTTGAAGTTATCTAATTGGTGATAAATTTATTATTACACACATATATATATGGGATTACTGTAGGTGAGCCGCCTTCTCAGGAAAAGTTATGTGAACTAGCGGTAAAACTGTAATGATCCAATGATTTTTCTTCTCTTTTTTTTATACAATTACTATCTCTACCTCTTAACTTGTTTCAGATTAAATTTAATAAATTTTAAAGTTCATTTACCCTTTCATCAAGTGCATTTAAAATCTTTTATTCATTGAAAACCATTAATTTTGTGTTAACTTGATGGAGGACCAAATCAAAACTAAAACCCAAGAAATTGGGTATGAGTGAACCTTAGGGAGTCGAGATCATAATCTCAAAAAAAAAAAAATTTAAAATATTATTGAAAGTAGTGGAAATGAACTGTAGCTCAGGTAACTTGCGTGAGCTGTCAGCTCATTTCCATTTTTCTCATTATATGTCTGTGTGTGCGTGCGTGTGTACACGCATATATGTATGTATATACAAAATTATTCGATCAGCTTGGTTCGGTTTCAGGTTGCAAATCTCAAAATCGAAACTGACCGAATTACTTTGGTTTGATTCAGTTTTGCTCATTAAGAGTTGGTTTCGATCAGTTATTTTAATTTAACCAAACTTTGTTTACCCCTATAAGTCGATCGGGGCAACAAGTAAGAAAGGAGAAAGAAATGAAAGAGAGAAAAATAAAGAAAAAATAAAAAATAAGAGTAACGTGGAAATATAGTGTATTGTACTTAGAAAAACTTTTATTTTAAACTTCAGAGGGTGCACTTAGAAAATAAGGATACTTAAGAAATGATGGGTATATTTAGAACTTTCCTTTTCAAAGATAGAACAAATTAAATACCTTTTGATATATAATCGCCGAACATTATTTAATTTATTATTTTGTTCGGCTTTTAAAAGCCAACCAAAATGTGGTCGGAAAAGTTGGAAAGGAGGGGAGACGAGGGACATACTGGGTAGGTGTGGATCAGAATGCAGGGAGGAGACCTTTACTACGGTGGATTAGACTTTGACAGGAGGTGGCAGGACGTGGCAAGGACCAGCAAAAGGGATGTATGGGGTAGGAGCGCGAAGGGTGATAGGAGTATTGGGAGAATTGGGAGTTTCGTGATGGGCACAACTTTTTTCCTATTACAGTATACTTAAAACTTCTATAATATTACAGTATTGCAATCTAATTTTTTAGACCAAAATACCCCCTCGCTTAACCCGCTTGCCCTCGCCCCCCTGCCCCCGCTCGCCCTCGCCGCCCCCCTCGCCCCCGCTCGCCCCCGCCGCCCCCCTTGCCCTCGCCCCTACTCCCGCCCTTGCCTCCGCCCCTCGCTCGCCCTTGTCCCAAATGCTAGCAAGTTCTCTATCCGGGCTAACTAGCCCGAATCCAATTACTGGGTTTGGAGCTGCTAGACCGGATCCACATTTCTGATCCGGACTGGCTAGCCCGGATCAGAACTGTGGATCCAGGCTAGCAGCCCCGGACCCAGTAATTGGATCCGGGCTGGTTAGCCCGGATAGTGTGCCCAAAATGCGCAATTCTGGATCTGGGTTTACAGTCCCGGATCACCTAAAAGTGATCCAGTTCTGTAAATCCGGATCATGGATACAATGCCAGATATGCCCTGATACGGTGTGTACAACCCGGTAGATAGTAAATTTGTTATCAAATCAAACAATATTAATATCCCAAATTGATGTTGCTTGAAACAAAATAAATAGAGTGCATGCAAACAACAACGACATCATTGGTATCAAAACACACAATATCAACAAATCATTCATAGTTTCAAACACAAACAACAACAGCAACTTCATTTTGAGTTTGAGACTCATTTAAAAACAAAGGCAACTACAACTTGATATATATAATATGTTCCTTGAGTACAACTACATTTAAAGGGAACGACAAATTAAAAGGAATCTTTATTCCATACTAACAACTTCATTTTGAGTTTGAGACTCGTTTAAAAAAAAACAACAAATTCTAGATTCTTCGATACTTCCGAGCGGGTTGCTTCCTTGTGGGTTGACGGCATCTTGAAGAGCTGGGACTTTCGGTGGGGGATTACGTACCGAGTTATAATACTGTGTCAATATCAGTTTGTGACGAGGGCATTATAGAGCAAACCCGAACGCCTCTTACTTGCGGTCTCGCCTTGCTCTGGAAAACTCTAGAAAAATGTAAATGTAAATGAAACAGGATTCAATTTCTAGAAAAATGTAAACATGAAAATTGATAGGGTATTATAGAGCAAACTCTAGAAAATGTAAATGAAACAGGATTCAATATTGGGATATTAAGTAAATATTGGGATTTCATTGGATGGTAACATACATGTCCTAAAACCCATTACATTTTCTCCTCATGGACATAATTTTTTATGAATCAATAAAATATACATGAACATATCCCTTCTTCTCTCTCTCTCTCCATCAATTATCTTAAGAGAAAATCAGTTAGTCAACCTCGTTGGTATAAAACAAAATTAGTTTTCTAATGCCAACATTTCTTTTAATTGTCATTGTCCAATTACTCCTCCACAGCTTCATTGTGACTCATAATTTTAATTCCACGATAGATAGAACAATTTCACATATCACTTTTATTCTTGTATATATGTATTAAAGTGCTAACACTTCATTCATTGGGCATTTTCATATTATCACTACTTTGGTTGATTAACTTAGTTAACCATACTAAGACCATATCTTCCAGATATTTCCTAACCTCTATAGTCGTCCTTTTTTATCTTCATGACTAACTGTTCAACAATACTTATAGTTCCTAACCTACTTTGAGCAAATTGGTTCTATTCCAATGCTCTACAATTATTTGATAATTTATGAAAATAAATCATCCAGCTTTCTTTAATTTCATTATCCTTTACAAAGACTTTTTGATCTTCACTGTGATATAGTTAACATTACCTATATATCCTCCTTCTTTCTTTTATCTTAGCAATTTAATTTATAATCTTTCCTCCCTCTTTTGTCTTCAACGTCTTGAATACATTGTCATAAGCTTTGGATTTAGGCTAACTAACCTCTTTGTTTTCTTACCTCTTTACTAGCTTACATTTTTCGAAGTTTTCCTTATTTATAAACTTAGCAAGGAACACAAATTCAAAGTGAGACAAAAGTTGCACTTCCATATAATTTCATCAATGCACAATCAGCCACAAAAACTGATATGGGGGAATTAAGAGACTAAGTTAAGTCGTGCTGTCAAATTAAGAATTGCACATTATAGTTTATCATTGTGGCTGTTACTCGGCTCATGAAAGAAACCTCCTATATTTGCAAATTTTGAAATTTCACTTGGTTCATCACAAATTCAGCTACACTTCAAAGCTGAAAAAGATCAGGATTTCAATTAACACTACTCAACCTGGAAAAGTGACGGCCAAGATTTCCACGACGAAGTAGCTTACACAAGTCGTCGCCACGCACAACAAACCAGAGTATCTAGATGCACTCCAAATCCAAGAAACGATCCGATACAACAAATCGCCTCGACATCACTCGCTCGAACCGATGATTCCGCCAAATTATCCTAAAAATGTGCCAGAAATTCAAAATTTTAACATTACGACCCAATAAATAAAGCACAACAAGAGCACAGAGTAAATAAATAAACGACCTTGTTGGGGGTTCTCTTTCTCGAGTAGGAGACGGAGAAGATGGACATTTTAGGGTTTCGCCTGTTGTTGGTGGCGGCGGCGGCGGCAGCATCGGCTATAAGAGGGGAGATCTCGTTGGCTGCGACGAGTTGTTAACCTCGATCACGGTCGCGCCTCTGATCTCACCGTCCCCGACCTCGGCCGTTGCCATTGATGGTGAGGGATCTTGGTCTCCAGTGGTGAATCCAGCGACGGTAATTTGGGTATATATATATGTGCTCACTAGGAAAAACAAGCTTTTTTTTTTTTTTTTTTTTTAAAGGAAGAGTGTGCGCACTAGGAAAAATGGGCTCACTACGAAAAAAACCTGTGCCCATCTAGAAATTCCCGGAGAATTTGATGGGGGTGCTTTTAGAGGAAAACTTAGGTTTTATTGGATTTTAAAGATATATGTTCCTAACAAAATTTTATATTTGAATATTTATCCCTAATTTGGATATTAATTTTAAATATTGTTGTATTATTCATTAATATTCACTAAATCTATTCATAATAACCTTACATTGATAAAAAATAGAAATTTAAAATATAAAGATTATATGGTCAAACTAATTTGCCCCTTGATAGATCAAAATTGACAGTGTTCACAACACATTAAGAACCATCTTCATCTTTTTTGCATATTAAGTTGTTGATAAACATTATTATAATATCTTCAGTGTCATCCAAAATGTTTTTATCAACTATAATCAAAGTTTTCATATCTTCATATTTTTGCAATTAGGCTAGTCGAAGAAAAAAAGAAAATGAAAAAAAAAGAAAGAGAGGATAACATGATAATCAGTAACTTAATTTGATTAGTTTAGCTGGAGAAAATTAAGTAAATTTACTATTATGGTTAATTTTTAATCACTAATACTTGATATTTTTAGATGAAATGTTTGATAAAGAAACTATTATAAGGTGTGTCACACATTATTGGAAACTAATATCAACAAGGATGGAACTGGGATTTTAAAAAGGGAGGGGCTAATAAGAGTTTCAACTTTTATTAATAAGATTATAATAATCTGTAACAAAATTAATTCAACTTAATTAAAGCATCTATAATTCATGCAAAAAATAACAAGCACATTATTAACAAATCAACTGTTTTTTCAAGCATTTTAAGTAGTCATATATTAAAAAAAACAATATTCTTTTATATCTTAAAAATTATCTATAATTGCTTCTGTTTTAAATTTTATAGCACCCAAGTAAATCATCTAATTAGTTAAATAAACTAGTTTTTATTTTAAAATTTGGCTTTACATTTCACTTGCTCATCTCATCAAATAAGTAAATGACAATAATATGTGAATAAAAATATTATCGAGATATTTAATCTAAAACTAGATATTACCTCACCGACAGGAGGAAAGGGAATCTCTACACTTACTTGTAACAAACAAGAATTCCATTTTAAAACTAAATAATTTGTCAATATTTGTAAAAAGAAAAATTAAAATAAGCCATAATATCTAATGAGAGAGAGTAAGCGAGGGAAAGAGCGAGTTTCAATGTATACTTAAGTAACTTATCAATTCTTAATCTCGACGACTTCATAACTTTAAAACCCTAATACGAACAACTTTTTGCTTTTTTCTTTTTTTTTTTTTCCTTTCAGCAAATGATGTTTTTGAATTAGTTCTTTTCATTCTCTAGAATGAAATATGAAAATTTTCTCTCTCAGATGAAAAAAAGCATCGCAGGTGATCCACAGTTCTCAACTTGATTAATTACTAATTTATCAACCATCAAATATCATTAACTTATTAATCCAAATAATTTCGCACTAAAACCCACCCGTTTCTAATTAATCAAAGCCTATCAAGTGAGTTGTGTCTTGTGGCACCATGGGGTCTCTTTGGGGGCCACTGTCTTGTGTTGGGTGTGCGTCTGTTGGTCCATCTGTTAATATCAATATAATAGTTATAGAGAACTAATATTCAAATATGAAATTTGTTAGGGACCTACATCTTAAAAACCATATAATTAATAACAATATAATATAAGAAAGAATAACTTCTCGTCTGCATAAAAAATATTTAATTGATTAAATAAAATAATTTTATATATATTTTGTTTTATATTATAGAATTACAAGTTTAAGAGGTAATGGTAGCGTACAAATTAAATATTATTTTTTTCCTTGATCCCTTACTTCATGTAACTCTTTGAAACTAAAATCCTATAGCTCTTCCAAGTTAAAATATGAGAAAGAATATTTTGAAAGTATGATATTATATAGATGTCACCTTACCAAATAAGAAGTAACCTCTAATTTGTTTTTGTAATCAAACAAATATTTGAAATAGTAAAAGTAGTTTTACTTCCATACAAACAAACACTTCCTTACTTTTTTAGAAGTCAAAATCAGAATTTTAAATTTCCGGAATAATAATTTATATAATTTAACCATTTAAAAATATAAAGATTTGAAATGCTAATATCAAAATATGAAAGAATTAGAGGGAAAAATTATTCTAAATAAATAGGGGTAACATTTTTAGTTACCAAAAAAAATCGCAAATAAGAAAAAAAGAAGAGAGAAATGGAATGTCCGTTCCGTTGGGAGTTTCCAAAGTAGCACACCAAAGTTTCTAGTGAGCCCACTTCTCTGTTCTTTTTTCCAGTTATAAAGTGGGCTCACAAGGAAAAATGGTGTGCTTTTGTGGAAACTCCCGTTCCGTTGCATTTGGAAAGTTTTCGGGTTGCAGGAGGTCCAAGAGGCAAAAGCAGCACAGTTCTAACTGGCGCCACCAACCAACAGCTCCACTGGGCTTCCCGACGACAAAAGTCCTCCCCCACCATCCATTTGTCGATTCCTAGATTTTTTGGATTTTTTTGGGTGTCTGGTCACCTCCAGCCTCAGCAATTATTAGCTCCTTTTTTCCTTTCTTTTTGTTTTCCCTGCCATATGCACTTCCACCGGTTCGCACTAAATTCTAGGGTTGGCGCTTCCAGTCTCGCGAATTGCTTTAAATTGGTGGGCGACTTGAGGAGGGGCAATCTTCTGGATCGGTATACGGTTCGATTTCTTCTCCTTTTTTTTTTTTTTTTAATTCTATTAGCTTCGAGTCGATTGTTCGTTTCTGCATGTTTGAGATCTAGGGTTTCAGTTCTGGCGCAGCTTAATTTTGTGCTACTTTAAGAAGAATGAGTTCTTGAATCTTGAATGGATAGTTCTGATGGCTTTTTTCTATGGATTTGGATCGAGATTGTGCTTTAGAAAACTAAATGCTACAGCTTTTTCATTTTTTATTATATATACTTTCTAGTTTTGATCTTTTCTAACTGGAGTAGCTCAATTTTGTGCTGACCTGGAGTAAGGACTGTAATACTGACTGTTGGATTAATGTTTGTTTCTTTTGAATGGGAGTGGGTTCTTGAATTTTGAATGGGCGATTTATGTTGGATATGATTCTTTCCGATTGTTATTGAGTGTAAATGAAAGCTGCTACTGAGTTTAAATTCTGTTACTATCGATTTGGGCTATAATTTTACTTTAGACGAAGATATGAGATGGTAAGATTTGCTTTGAGGAATCCGTGTTAATTTTTGACGAGTGAAATAAGCCAAGGATCCACTTGGGACATGGAGCTGTGATTGGGAATTAAAATAAATCGATTAGGTTCAACATCCATAACATGGACGAAACTGTTATCTTGCGGGTTGTTAGACTTTTTGGGTCATTTTGTCTTGCACTGTAAATATGTTGTTGGTGTTTATCTGTTTGGGCTTGTGAACTATGTTTGTTACTGATGATATAGTGTTGAAAATTGAGTCTTACTTACCTAAGTCTACTAAAATATTTACCTGCAGCTTTGCAATAACATAACTGAGTAGATTAGCATGCTGACAGCTTTTTGGTTTTGCTTTCCATGGGAGAAGAGGGTAGCGATACTAGGTGTGGTCTTTAATTGCTGAAGGCGAATTGGGGGGGATGCTGAGTTTTGTGGAGTATGAAAGTACCGTACACAAACTCCAACCTTGTAGATACAACTTTGGAGTAAGTTGGCAGGGGGTGATAGGGCAGCGCCTCCTTGCTCTGGAATTCGGGGGCGAAGCCTTTGAAGTTTTTTTTTTGAGGGGTATTTAGGTAATTTCATATGTTAGTGGGTTGTGGCCCATAGATATATATATATGTATATATATGTATATGTACACATACCTTTATATATACATACGTACATATGATATACATATATACATACATACATTCATACACACGCGCGCACACACACACATATATTTACATACATACATATACATGTATTAACACTACTTGATTAAGTCTGCAAGATATCAATATGGTTAGTTCATCATCTTCAAAAATGTTTGTTAGTAATATGAGTAAAAAGATAAAAAATGCCCAATTAACGTACTTCCCATTAGAACTTGAAGGAGCTGGTCTATACCGGATTTTTGTAATAGACATATATAAAATTGGATTTTTTGACTTTAAATCGCTTATAGTAATAAAAATATTAGAGAAAACAATAAATAGAGATCAGGAAGAACAAACAATTTAGCTGCTCAATGAGGAAGATATTCAACCATATGTTGATAAATATAAATATATCAATATAGGATTAATACAAGTTGTATATAAACCATTAACCTTAAAGGTCTAAATGCATCTATACTATCTTACTTGAGAGAAGCTAGTTGTCTGAATTCGACGTAATCCTTAACGGGGATTACGAAAACTAGTTTATATTATAGACCTGTATACTTTAATGTATATCCAGACATAAGTTTGTCATTAACAGATCTAAACCTATTAGAAACAGCAAGTCTTAATATTAAGACTCGTGGGTATGAATTTCTACCCGGATAAAAAACTATAGCAATAAGCTATCGAGTCCGTTATAAGGCCCTTATAGCTCCTAAAACTAGGTACTTTACTACACCTGGTACAACCATTTTGGTTGAGACAAAGTTGTTATCATCCAGTGTGGCCGTAAACAGGGAAATAAAGACAAAGTAAACTTTCTAGAAAGTTGGGTGATACCTAATACAGTACAATAACAAACAATTATTAATCAAGAAATTGATCACATAATCCAAACAACTGGTGGAGAATTAGAAATTACCTTTAATTCCTTAAGATTAATAAGACTAACTAATTTTCCCACTTCAGGAGAACCGCATCTAGGAGCTCTACATCTAAAATCACTTCTGTCCGATAAGCAGAGGTACATGGAATCAAAATATCTAACTCTAATATCCCTTAACCAATTTATGAGCAAAAGGATAATACGTCCCCTACTAGTTCTGAAATGAGCTTCCACATGTTAAAGAGTTTCTATGAATTTAAGCCTAGGAAGTGGATTAAGAAAATTTCTTAATAAGAAATTTCAGCACGATTATAATAAATTTTTCCGCAACGGGTTCTTTTCTAGTTTTTCAGAACAACAACAGTTATAAAAGACAACTTACTATCAGGAACTTGAATCTAAGAATCAAATAAAATTCTTTGTTCTCGGTTTTTAGATTATTATATTAATAAACAACATCAACGAATAAATATTTTAGAAGAACATTATAAACAATAGAAAACTAGTACTGGATGTTCAATTAGATCTTTGTATCCTTCAACTGAGCCTTTAAAATTGTAAGGAACTTCTATATCTAATTTAGAGGCAACCACTTTTATAAAACCATTAGTTACTAATGATGAAGCACTTAAAAGAGAGTTTGGTGCATATCTTATGTGCAGCTTGGTGCATAAAATTACATTGTATGTAATTCTTGATAAAACAAAATGCAATAGTAGAATCTTAAGAGTTAGAGCAATCCATGAACAAACGATCTTTGGCACTTCTAGGCGATTCAACAGTGTACAATATACTCACGAAGGTTAAAATTTAGCAGAGTTCATATTCAGTTCAGAATATTTCAGGAGATTCCAAGTATTTCGAAATCTGTCCCAATATAATATGGAGTTTCAAAAATTTTAATGGGGTCTTGTAGGAAGTTAAAATATGTAAGAAATCTTCAAAGGATTATCAAGTAAAGGAAGATAAAATTCTTAACTTATTCAGAAAACAATTAAAAGGGATCATATTTCTTTAATCTGGATAAGAATAGATTTAAACAAAGGATGAGGTCTTTTGGTACTTTTATCTTTTCTACATAGTGGATAAAAAACGCTCTTGAAACTCCTACCCTATCTTGAAAAGGTTGAAAAACCGTATTACTTCTAATCCTATCACAAGTTGGATTAGAAATCTTATCCAAATCAGGATAAGGTCCTTCAAAAGATTATGATGTAATTATGTTTGAAATATTCAGTGTTCAATTAAAATCTTAGTGTTCAATTAAAATCTTACTTCATCATCGTTTCAACTGGATTGAGTTAGTCATAATCGACTACTCGTGGGCCTAAAACAGAGTTTGGCAGTGGAAGATATGCTTGTTTAAATTTTGAATCAGTTATCGACAACATTCCAACAACATTCCAATTTCAGATTTATATTAATTTGGATAGGACTTTCAATCTAAATCAAATGTTGCTGATTAAACTCTATTCTATCCTATCTCTATGCAATATCAAGTCTATTTTCAATGGATCTCAATGATAAAAGATGTGCTTTAAATTGAAATCATATGGTGGTGTTATCTTATTCTAAACAAAATATTTGATCATTTCCAAACCAACACTTTCTATAAATATCTCCCTCATTCATGTAAAATGGGTCTTTCTTCTCTTAATGAAGAGACCATTTCTACCTTAAAGCAGAAGATTAAAGAGATTATTCTCCTTCTAAAAAAGATTTTCTTACTTCTTTTAGGAGAATATTAAGAGTTCATACTCTTAGGCCATAAGCTATCAACAATAAAGAGATTAAGGGTTATCCCTCAAAGATCATGCTAGCCATCATCAATTCAGTGATAGGAGCCATCATCATCTTCTTCCTCAAGATTGATATCAAAGAGAATATGTAGCACTAAACTCATCTTTCGATTTTCACTTGGAAGAATAGTAAGGTTTCTCCTTCCTCCTCAACTCTCCACCACTGTCAGATTGTCAAAAGGGATCAAAAGGATCGCGTCCATCAGATTTCTACTGTCACACTCTTGACTGTCAAAAGAGAGAGCATTTATAATTTGTAATCAAAGCTCATTAATAAAATTGTGAGTCTCTTTTCTTCTCTATTTTTTTAAAAGTTCCACAACTTTTTGTTTATCAAAAACCAAGCGGAAACATGATCATTAATGACTGTGGAGCCATTGATAAACTCGTTTAACCTTATAAAATGGTCTCTTAATGAATGAACTACAGTGCATCCTCTTGAGTCTTTAGAAACATCAGGTTGAACATAATGTTAAAAATGCCATCCACCTCCATTTTTTTTAGATGCTACATAGTTTAACTGTTAGGGGGTCACAACCATTTGATCGATTAGTTTACTTTAAAGGAAAAGCTTTGCACCTGAGGTCTCTCTTTGCAATGAACTCAAGTGGTGTTGAGATATTTGTATCAAGATACGTCCTTGAGATCATCAATTGCTTTTCCATGTATTAGTGTTAAGGGGGTCACAACCATTTGATCCATTAGCTTTCCTGTAATAAAAAGTTTGCACCTGGGGTTTCTGTTTGCCTTGGATTTAGATGGTGTTAAGATGTTTGTATTCATGATATCCCCTTGAGTTTGTCTGTTGAAATGTAAAATCTCATAAAAATAGAGTGGTGTCAAGAAGTTTTTACTCAAGCTGGGAATCACTTATAATATTTTTGGATGCTATTAAATTAAGACTTTGGTCAGTATTGTTGTCATAATGCATTGTTATGTTGGTGTTTGCCCGTGAGGAGGTGCTTAGGCACTTCATTACTATAAATCCTATACATATTATCATATATGGAGGTTGCATAGGGACAATGACTGCAACATTGATTGCAAAACAAATGTCCATAATACAGATAAATTACCTTAATTTCTAACATTGAATTGTATTCAGTTCTTCTCATTTCTGAAGAGCTACTTGTGTGCTCCATCTCTCACAACTTTCACTTGAAATTTGTTTTGCACCTTTCCATCTACATTTTAGCACAAATACTAGTCCATCTTCATGTGTGACTTTTCTCTTGCAACTTGAAATTTCCAGTCTGCAGTTGCAACTGTTGTGCTCACAACAGTGTGGTCATTTCTAACGTTGATTGGTTTTATAACAAATCCTTGTCAACAGTTTTTACAGTGTTGTACATACTTTATGTTCATTTACCCAGTGTAACTTGTTTGCCCATAAAAATTTCCAGATACTTAACTGAGTGGTGAAAGTTTGCTATTGGGGGTGGCAATCTCGTTTTTGTACATTCTGTACTTGCGTTAGATGAAGTGCTGCTGTGACTTCATAACCAAATTTTGAATAACATTTATTTTTTTTTTAGTTTGTGATTGTTCATTAGATGCACTTCTACACTGATGTGAGCCATTTTTTGAACTTCACATGTGTGGTTGCTGCTTAATTGCCTTTGCTTCTCCCTTAATGCAATTTCAGCTATTTGGGTACTACTCAAGATCTTTTTTGAAATTTCTTCTTTATTTTTTTTCAGGAGCAGATAGTATCCTTGATCCGATCTATTTTAGCTTGAATGGGAAATTGCTTGAGGCAGGTGAGCTGATCAAAATGAACATACAGGGACTTGTAATGGTTCACGGTTTGTGTTAGTGCTGCTGTATAATATTTACTTTGTAATTGTCTGCAATATGTACTTTTCAAGATCTCTGCATGAGTTTCTTTTTCTAGTGCATCATATCCCTTGCTACCTTTCCTTCTTTTCTGATTTAAATAATATGAGTCCAGTAAGCAATAGCTTAATGTAAAGGATTGTTAGTAACATGGTATCAGAGCACCCAAAGAAAATAATTTTTGATGGAAGTAATTATCGACACTTAGGAAGGTGAAAACATATTGCTCATGCTGTGAGTTAATGTCTGGGGTATTGACAGTAAAATTTGGTTGGCAGGTAAAAAATTCATGCTTTACAGACAGTATAAGATATACTGTGGATCTTACATCTCATTGTCACCAATTGCTGCGTGTTTCTGATACTGTAGGACTGAGCCTCCTGAAGCTTTTGTAAAAATCATACATTGAAGGCTGGATCTTTTTCTAGAAATCATACATTGAGGCTTTGTTCTTCAGGTTCCTGCTCCAAGGACCTCTGCGGTTAATATCGAAAGGAACCCAGTTTCTTTAGATATATAATCACTGTTTGCGTCTTTAATAACATTGCCCTTGAAATTCTTTCAATTTATAGATAGAGGTTTTTGTTACAAAAGTAAACTATGATTATATATTGCTGCTTAATGTGTAACTGTCTCTCTCCTTTGCAAATACAATGACATGTTAAAACTTTCTTGAAACAGCGAGGTGGTTCCAATTCTGAGGAAAAAATTGATTTCAAAGGTGGAAATGTGCATGTTATAACCAGCAAGGAAAACTGGGATGAGAAGATCTCAGAAGCAAACAAGGATGGAAAGATAGTAAGTACTATGTTGCTTAATGATTTTAAAACAATATTTTTATGTCTTGTTTGGTTCTTGCTACTTCCACACTTTCTACCTGATATTTTGAATCAAGTTCTTGCATCGCCATAAATATTAGATCTGAATCTTCACAATCAGGTTTTTGTTGTTTGTGTTGGGTTTCAATGCTGATCAGAGTTAGGATTAGAGTTTGAGTTAGAGACTAATTAGAAAAATTTAATGGATGGGTTATCCATCTCATCTCCTTTTATATATATATATATATATATATATATATATATATATATATATATATATATATATATATATATGGCCCTTTTTACACAAAATTCCTCTTTACAATGCCTTATTACATAATACTCCTCTAGTTGAAGTAGATACATCATACATACCTAACTTGTTACGAATGAACTCACATGAGATCTTCCAAGAGGCTTAGTCAATAAATCAACAAGTTGGTTGGCAGAAAACGCATGCTTGGGCTCAATCATGCCAACGTTATGCTTTTCCCATACCACATGACAATCTACTTTACTATGTTTTGCTCTCTTATGAAATATAGGATTTTATACTAATATACCGTCATTGGAGTTTTGGGCATGAAACTCATATCTATCAAAATATCATGTATCCATGCAAGCTCACACGTAAGATCAATCTTAGCCCTATATTCTGACTCTACATTTGATCTAGATACAACAATATGCTTCTTACTCTTCCACGATACAGGATTTTCCAAAGAACATATAATAACCTACTGTAGACCTGTTTGTTGGACAGCCTGCTTGATCAGCATATAAGAAATGAACAATGTGGTTATGGCTATAATGTAAATATAGAAGTCCTCTTCCTGGAGCACTATTCAGTTATTCGTAATATTTTGAATACAACATCCCAATGACTCATTCATATGGCTGTCATGAACTGATTCACAATAAACTAGTTAGGTATGTAAATGTCTGATCGAGTTACTGTCAAATAGTTTATCTTCTCAACTAATCTTCTATATCCTCCTTGATTCTCCAAAAGTAACCCTTGATCAAGCAACAAGTTAAAGTTTGGGTCCGTTGGTATGTCAGTAGATTTACACCCAAGCATACCAGCTACTGATAACATATGCATTACATGTTTTCACTGGGAAAGTCATATCCCCTTCTTAGATCTAGCCACCTTAGTTTTGAAACTTCTACCATAAATGTAACTGAAAATTATTAATCCCCTGGACATCATCTCCCAAAATAACAGTATCATCCACATAGATAGTAAGAGAATACGTTTTTTTCTAATTGATGCAGAAGAAAAGTTAATGATCTTTCTGAGAAAGACGGAGACCAAACTCCTAAACCACATAGCCAAACCTTCCAAACTAAGGTCTGGGGATTGTTTCGAGCCACAAAGTAACTTTCATAAATGACAAACTTTGCCATACTCCCCTAGCAATAAACCCAGATGGTTGCTCCATATGAACTTCTTCCTCATGAATGCTATGAAGGAACACATTCTTAATATCCAACTAGTGTAAAGGCTAATAATATGTAGTCGTTAGTGAAATAAACAACCTAATTGAAGCCATCTTTGCGACTGGAGATATTGTAATCTACACATGTTTTTGAGCTTGGCCATTAACTGAGCTTTAAGACGAGCTAATGCTCCATCAGGGTTCAATTTGACAGTATATGTGCCCACTGATGTCCGATTGTTGTTTTCTTAGCTAGGATGGAATGTATGTCCCATATCTCATTTTGCTTTAAGACTTGCATCTCATCTTCTACTGTTACCTGCCAACCTGAATTTGACATGACATCTAAAATAGATTCGGGAATAAGATGAGAATCAACAGAGGAAATAAAAACATGATATTGGATAAAAAGATATGCATAAGATAGGAAATTATATAATGCATGGAGACTGCAGCTTCATTTCCCTATAGGAATATCAAGATCAAATTGAGAATCAGAATCATTAAAAGATGAAATATCAGCATGATATTTGGAGATACAGGAACAATTGGAAATCAGTTGTGGATTTGGCACGTGTTGTTTACTTCTATCCAAAAACTGTGAGGCATAAGATCTGCATCGACATTAGGAGCTGATGAGTTGTTTGAAAAGAACATGAAATCATTTTCCGTTGCGAAAGATGGACTCTTAGATGATTCTTTAATAAAGTACGGTGTAAACTCGAAAAATGTAACATCCGCAAAGATTACAAATTTATGCAAGGTTGGACTATAGCACCTATAACCTTTTTGACCTTGAGAATATCCCAAAAACACATGCTTGAAAGCTTTAGGATCCAGTTTGGTTTGATTGACACTATGATCATGAACAAAACATACACAACCAATGATTCTAGGAGATAAAGAAAATAAAACAGATAAAGAATGCATGTTTGACCATTAAGAACAATGAAGGCATACTGTTGGTCAGATATCAAGCTGTATGAACTGCATTCCTAAAAATATTTGGGAACATTCAGGTCAATTAGCAAAGTTCGTGTCACCTCAATGAAGTGAAGCTTCTTGCATTCAGTAACCCCATTCTGTTGTGGGGTGTACGAACAAAAAGTTTGGTGAATAATTTCAGTATTAGACATAAAATGCATAAAAAATGAACTGAGAAATTTCTCTACATTATCAGTCCGCAAAGTATGAATAGATACACCAAACGAATTTTTGATTTTATTGTAGAAAGTTTGAAAATAGAATGAGCCTCAGTGATGTTTCATTAAATACAACCATGTCACGTGAGAAATGTCGTCAACTTAAATAAAATACCTAAAACCAAGTATTGAACTCACATGACAGGTTCCCCAATTATCTGACTGAACAATTTCAAATAGATGATCAACTCTCTTATTGACTCGTAACGAATAAGACAAACAATGGCGTTTACCCATTTGACATGACTCATATTCAAAAGTTGATACTTGACGTAACTCAGTAACTAATTTCTGTAAAATTGATGGAGTAGCATGACCAAACTAACGATATAGTTCTTGCAAAGAAGAGCTGACAAATGCTACCAACACCGGTCTCCAGGTGATACACATCCAAATTCATGTTTTGTGCCAAATTCCTCGGTTTCCCAATTTTTTAAAATACACAATAATCAGGAACAATTCGAGGATCGTGTAAGTTTCTTGATTGATAATTGATTGAATGGAAACTTAGATATGTTGATGACGGATGATAATGATAATGAAGAATAATCTTGGCGGTGCCTACACTCTCAATATGAGACAAAATACTATTTGCTAAAGTTAATGTAGGAAGTGATAAGATGAAGACAAGTCATGTGGAATATTTTTATTACCCATTATATGATCAGATGCATTAATGTTAATGATCCAAGTGTTAAGACTCTGGAAGTGAAACACACAATAGGATTACATGACTTTACCATGGTAGCAGTAGATGAAGATGGTGTGATTTGTGTAGCTTGAATCTACTAGAATATCTAATATTCACCAAACTCTTCATCTGACATAAGTACGTTTTGGATCCCAAGGAAGTTTGCTCTTTTGAAATATGGGCCACAAGAGCAAATTGATTAACCTGAGAGGTTTTGCAGTACAACTTTGGGTACCTATTTCTCGTATCCAACTTTTATGCAGTTGTAACATGTCCTTGTATCTTACCAATTTTTTTCTCCATGTGCTCCCCAAACGAAAACTCCTATTCTACCACCAAATCGGCCACCTCGAGCTAACTCTTCTATACCACGACCAAAACAACCTCCTTATCCAAAATCTCCAATGCTGCCACTACGACCTCCATGGCCAAAATCTCTGTCAAAATCTCTACCATCAAAATCACCCTCTTGTCCTCTAGGAGCCACAAATTGCCCTTGTTGAACAACTAGAGCTAACCGTTCATAAGACTGGTTCCAAGAGGATTGCGATTTTTTTTTGTGAAGACACTTTGGAGAAGTCAATATCTTTGGTAGAGATTCAAATGCAGAGCTCTTTATCACCTATAGACTGGCAGGTATAAATTTTGATGGCGGATTCCTAAGGAAAGTCAACATTATTGGTCCTATTGCTTCTGCATCCTTTTCACATCTTGTGAGATAAGAAATAATACTTTCACAAACCTTGTTGAAGACTGCATAATGTTGAGACAAGGTTTTGTTACTGTTCCCTTTGAAACATCTCTCGAATAACATCTAAAGCTCTGTTAAGATTGTTCTTATCTGAATACAGCTCAAGATAATTCCACATCTCCTTCATTGTTGATGTATGCATCACCATGTCTTGTATCTTCGGTTCCATGATATTAACTAGCCAAAGGGAGCAACATTCTCTCATATTCATCTTTCTAAGACAGAGAGTCCAAGTACAAATGATGCTTCTTTCTACGACCTCATAAATTAATTTCGACAATTTTCCTCCATTGTTAATAATTAATCCCATTCAACTTTCTATTAGTCATTTTTCTAGTAATAAACTTCAGAATAACTGGTCTTGACTCAGTTTCTTCGAATCTGCCATGCTCAATCTTCCAGCTCCTGCCTACTTCAACAAGGTTCGAGGATCCTCCTTCACATGAAACACAACTCCGCCACTTAAAACCTTATACTTCTATCAATCTCTCCAAAACACATCTCTCATCAATTATCCATTAATTCCCTTCAAAACATTACAGTGGATCCTTAACAACAGTGGATGTACTATGGGAGCAGAAGAGGATTGTAGATGATGAAATTTGAACCAGCCCAGCTCAAGAAACAGTGGTGCGGGGCTAACCATAGCCCCGCGCACAAGTGTTCGTAGGGCTAGTTCTAGCCCTACGCGCCAAGTGTGGCATGAGGCGACACTTGGCCTCACACAGTGCGGGGCTGACCATTATCCCGCGCCACAACTATATTCCCCATAATTTTGGTAGTCGATTACATTACAACTCACCATTTCCTCATAATGTGGGATTTTAAACCCTCATTATGGAGAGAATAATGGAGGTAATAAATGGGTGGTTACACTCCCTAATGGCTATAAGCAGGCCTCTCATTGATGAGAAAAGGAGATAACTAATTGAAGAGACTCTAGCCTTCATCTTCTAGAGAAGAAAACAGAGTTCTCTATAAAGGATTTCCATCACGGCTGCCATCAGGTTGATGGTGTTGCTGTTGGAATTATCACTGTGATTGGTATTGTAGGTGATGGAGTTGCTGAAAATAATGCGCTGATGATTGGAGATGTAACAGCTGGGGATGAGCTAACAAAGAAGAGCCCTCTGCATATACAGACTCTGCTGAAGTTTCAAAAGAGAATACCTGCGCACAAGTGTTCGTAGGGCTAGTTCTAGCCCTACGCGCCAAGTGTGGCATGAGGCTACACTTGGCCTCACACAGTGCGGGGCTAACCATTATCTCATGCCACAACTATATTCCCCATAACTTTGGGAGTCGATTACAACTCTCCACTTCCTCATAATGTGGGATTTTAAACCCCCATTATGGAGAGAATAATGGAGGTAATAAATGGGTGGTTACACTCCCTAATGGCTATAAGCAGGCCTCTCATTGATGAGAAAAGGAGACAACTAATTGAAGAGACTCTAGCCTTCATCTTCTAGAGAAGAAAACAGAGTTCTTATAAAGGATTTCCATCACGGCTGCCATTAGGTTGATGGTGTTGCTGTTGGAATTATCAATGTGACTGGTATTGTAGGTGATGGAGTTGTTGAAAATAATGCGCTGATGATTGGAGATGTAACAGCTGGGGATGAGCTAACAAAGAAGAGCCCTCTGCATATACAGACTGCTGAAGTTTCGAAAGAGAATACCAATGAAATATATCAGTTCCACCTCCCGCTATCATGAATGAATAAATCAGCTATAGTGAGGGTTCTCGAATATAATGATGGAAGTAAATAGATAAAGGAAATACCTGTTGGAAGAGTGGGAGTGTTCACAGCTGCGTGGAGAGAGCTAGCTCCTTTAGGTTCTTTTGTTTCCAAATCCTTTAGGTGCAAGTGGGAGATCTTGGGAGCATCTGGTTGAGAAAAATAGTCATCGCCAAAATCCTCCTCAGAACCAAAATCACTAAGATCATAGATCGTACTGCATACGCTAGAATAGTCCAGTGGTTCCAAATAATCTCATGAAGTCGGGAATGCAGGGGTCTCTGAAGCTCCACCACCTGAAACACAAGTAAACGAAAATTAGCGACCCATGTAATAGTATTAAAGTTTAAAAAGAAGGGAAGAGTGAAAAGGAAATGCTTACTTGAATCAACTAGTCATGTAGTTGGAATACAGGGCGCAGCTTCGTTTGAAGGCATGAGAGGAGGAGAGCCTTCTCTTGCAATTTCCTCTAGAATAGCCTTTGTCTTTCCTGTCACCTCGGTTACTAGTGCTTCTGTTGTCATATCCAAAGTGGTATCCCCGGCGGCTGCTGGACTTCCGGTCGTTGCTTCCTCAACATCGACTGCCTGAGTAGTTGGATCCCTTGTCGTAAGTGTTCTGAAGTTGGGGGAGCCTCTGAAGTGCATACATCGCCATCTACACCAAGCTGAGCTGTGGGAACTTCAATTTATTCGTCCGCTTCTTTAGAAAACTGAAGAGCATAAGTAAGCGTTACAGTACCCTGTTGGACCATCCGCTCTTGGGAGACTAACATCGAAGCTTGTGTGCAGCGCTGCTGCTTTTTTTTTTTTTTTTTTTGGGCAAAAGGCTAGTAGCTTGGGCCTTGGGCATTCGAGCCCGATACACTTTCTGATGGTGCCAGAGGGGAAGCCGGAGCATCACCTCCATTATCTCCTTCCTCTTCCTATCCTCCTTCCTCTTCAGAGTCTGGAGCCATGCCAACTGCTTTGAACTCATTCATGCCCTTCAGACAGATCCTCTTTGCAGACTTCTTGTAATAGAGGGCTGCGATACTCTTCAGGAATGTGTGATTGGGGGTATACCTGTCTGGACAAGAATTCGCGATATGGTGATAAAAATATAATCCCGTAATGTGAGGGAGTCCTTGTGGGAAGAGTAGAATGGGCCCTAGTGCAGCCCGCCACAAAATGGAACCATCCTCTCACTCCAGCTAGATTGTCGTCGCGATGCAGTTCAGGGTTAGAATTGCCCATATAAAGCTTATCATAACCAAACTATCATGCAAACCGACTGGGAGTGAAGGCTCTATCCAATAATGCCGTCCCTGTCAAAATATTAAATGATTGGGACGGATGTTGATGAGCCACCAAAAATAACTTGATAGAAGAGTAGTGAAGTTATCTTCTCAGACAATGTCAACAAAACACTCACCATATTGACCTCTAGGGAACTGAGGAAAACAGTGGTAAACATGGTAGTTCTGATGACTCCCTATTATGCGACAGACGATAGCTATATATTTGCCTTTCCAATTGCACTGCTCAAAGTGCTCCATATAAGGGGTAGCACAATATGGAAATATTAGTGGAGCTGTCGCAATTTTCGGATAGTACAACGCAAACAATACTATTAGATAATTGTAAGGCAACTTGACGTGAGGATTGGGGGTCTTGTATGTGATGCACCTGTATTTTTTTTATCAATTTCCTAAACATTACAAAACTTGACCAATTCTCGAAGGCCACTCTGGAGACGGCACACCATGCTAGAAAGTAAGCTTAAAGGATGCCCAGAAGTCAGGCGAACAACCGGATAGATCACTTCAATGGCTACAGCTTCTCGAGGAGTCGGAATTATGCAGCGCTTCAACCACAACATCAATAAGCCTACTAATACAATCTTATCATACATGGATATAGCTTCCTGATAATGGTAGTTCTCAAAAACAGTGCAAGCCTTGAAGTCATCCTTGACAGATTCTGTGATATAGATTGTGGCGAATAAGTGCTGATCCACTTGCTGATGGTGTCTATATCACAAGCTTTATGCCTCTGTACTGAAAGCTTCTGATCATCCAAGTGTTGAAAAAGATAATCTGCTCATGCCTTCTAATGAATCCCTTGACTACACAGTCCAAAAATATCTGTGTAGATGTGGTAATGACACATCAACTCCCAATAAATGTCATAGATCTGAGGGTAGATCTTGAGGTGATTAGCTCCGCAGTGCTAAGAACATACTTCGCATTGAGTATCGCTCCAAAAGAAATAGCAGATATCTCATGCATCTCATGGAGAGCGAAGCCCAACTCTCCGACAGGCGTAAAGAAGGTCCCTATCTCTGGATTGTACATCTCAAGCATATGCTGAAAAGATGGAAGGAGTTGTGTGGGATACCATATTGGACATTCCGAATAGCCCGATAAAATCAAAGTCCTGTGCTGCTCTCCGGAGGTTCCAGCACAGAACCCACCATCCAAGTCCACCGCATCCACGGAAAGTGTCCTGAAATCATGGGCTGAAAACTGGCTTTTGGCTTCAAGAAACCAATTTAAAAAGGTACGGGCTCGATGAGGACCCTCACCGTGAGGGAAGTCCTTATTAACTTTTTCTGGCAGCAACCTATTAATTGATCATCCAGGACCATCCTGATAGGTTCCTCATGAGCTGAGCTTGCCTATCGCAATGTTGTCTTGAACTTTGGAATCTTTTCAGGACATACTTCAGGGGACATATATGCGTTGTAGAAAGGACATGGGAAAGCTTTGTTCTACATATGGAATAAAGAGATAATGCTCTCCAATTTTATCAAGCCACCTATACTCGTCAAAAAGACAGTCATTGGGCTTTGTAATTATATCTGCGAAAAGAAAAATTGGCTTCCGCATCGGATGACGGTTTGTGTCTTCGAACGAAGCATCAGTGATCAGCTTATGAGTGGTGGCAGAGTTACAAGTGGTAATTCATTCTCTCCTACTGTTGATCGTTTAAGAGACTATTATAATTTCTGTAGCAAAATAGAAGTGAATCTTAGTTATCTGGGCCACCTTGAAATCCAAAATGATGGTGCTTTTTCAAAGGTTTGGCAGAATATTTGACTTCGAGAATTAAAGGACATTGGATTAGAAATCAACCTCAAAAAGAAGAAAATCATAAAACATCATCATCAAAATTATGGTGTCTTCATTATGGTTCAAAAGTACACCTTGAAGCTTGCCATAATAAAAATCCAATTTATTTCAAAATTCATTACAAAATGTCGAAGAAATTTCGAAAACTTTGGATGGGGTTCTATATAAGATAAAATTTGAATCAGTCTAGCCCAAGAAAAGCGGCATGGGGCTAGTGTTGGTAGTGAAAATTTCTAAGCAAAAGAAGTTTTGCACGCAGAACGCGGAGCTAATCAATAGCTCCGCGTTTGGCTATCTTAGCCTCGCGTTTGAGTAAAACGCGGAGTTAATCAATAGCTCCGCATTCTGGTTTTCTAGCCTCGCATTCTGATGCTGTTAGCTCCGCGTGAGCAGATAATCAGAATCATAAATTGATTGAGATTGAGATTTGGGCTTATCCAATATCCAAATTGAGTCTAATTAGAATTCCAAATCAAAATATTTAAATCAAAATCAAGATATTTGATTAGAATTTTTGATGTACACAACTACCTTCCAATTATATTCAATTAGAAACTCTCATATTGGCCCAAAACTATAAATACCCTCTTGAGGAAGCCTTTGGGGATCTTTCGAGCATTAAAGAAGTTCAAGTTACGCGTGAGAGTCTTGAACGAACCAAAATCAGCATAGAAAGATCAAGTCGGTCTTCATTTTTATCAAGCAAGAAGATTATCGACGTCAAATAGTCCAAAGGAGCTATTCAATAGATCCCATCGCTACGAGAATCTACTTTATTTTGTAAAAGAGTGTGATAGATTATAAATCCTCTCGTTTGTTTTTTCTTGTTCACTTTCATTGTAATTAAGTTATTTCAATGGAAGGAAGCAAAAATTCTGCGACGAACAAACTGACGATCATATTGGGAGAAGTCTCTTTCACCGAAAAAGAAATCGTGGCGCAATTTGACGTCGAGAGGATCGGATCCGACGTTAACATGCTAGTCGTGGAGATCGACCAGCAGAAGTACGAGAAGTATCTCTTCTCTGAATCAGGTAACCTGACCGAAATACGGCGCTATCGTCGCGTGCGCTCCAATACCCGTAAATCGGGTAATCGGGAATCCACCGTTAATCGGAGACCCTTAGAGACTGCGGCCATGGAGCCGTCGTTTGGGCAGGAAACCCTAGCAAAGGATGACCTCTCTACTGATGAAAAAAGCTTGGGAACTGGATTAACTAGAATCCAACTCCGGAATCGAAATCGAAGAGCTAAGCGAAAGGCCCTCAAAGCCCGTGTTAAACGCGAGGCTAATCAGGCAGCAGAACGCGAGGCTACTGTACCTCGCGAACTGGCTTGCGTTAATCGCAAGACCAGTCAGTATCGCGTTAAACGCGAAGCTGCAACTTGCGTGAATTGCAAGGACAAGCCAACGTGTGATTCTCCACGCGAGGCTATTCTATCTGGACTTAAAACCAGAGAAGTTCGCATTAATCGCGAGGATAAAATGCTAATAGAGCCAGCGTGCAGTGGTGATTCTCCACGCGAGGCTAAAACTGAGCTTAGCGTTAAATGCGAAGCGAGTAAGACTTGCGTCAATCGCAAGATACTTGACACTCGTGTAAATCGCGAGGATAAACTGCCCTTAAAACCAGCGTGTGATGGTGGTTCTCCATGCAAGACTAACACTGAGCTTAGCATAAAATGCGAAACCAGTGAGACTTGCATTAATAGCAAAACTCCTTAGCTTTGCGTAAATCGCGAAGATGATTTTCAGACTTGCATTAATCGCAAGAATCGCGTTAAACGCGAAATTATGACTTGCGTAAACCGCAAGAATAAGCCAGTGTGTAAGAATTTTCTTCCACGCGAAGCTAATATTTCAGAAGTTAAGATTCTGCAGAAACGCCAAGCCAGCGTAAAACGCGAGGCTAGCATTCTCAGCTCCGCGCATCAAAATGCGAATCTAATTCTCAGCTCCGCGCATCAAAATGCGAAGCTACTTCTTAGCTCCGCGTAAATCAACCTGAATATAAAATCAGGGTTGATAATCATACTATTAGACCAGAACTTCACACCAATGATTCTAAGGAGCTCCAGTGGGCCCTTGGATCCTCCCAACAGATGAGTGGGCCCCACGACTCCGTGTCCAAAACCACTGACCTCAGAGAATACCTAACCAAGAAAAGGAGTATAAATCAAGTTCAGCCAAATTCTATTTGTCATTGCGAGCAGTTTATGACAGCAGTATTTACTGTGATGAATAATTGTTGCTGCAGCAAGAATAAGGTATCGGTATTCGACCGATTAACTGAGTCAGATAAAAATCCTGCTAAGAGGACAAAAAGTGCTCCCCGAGAAAAAGAATGGGAGTTGTGACCTCAAATATGGTCAGGAAAGGCAAGAAGATTATGGAGAAAGAATGAGTCAGATGCAGACGATGAAAAACCTCATTATCTTACTCGACTTATCTTACTCGACTTAAGTCAGGCGCTGTCCTATCTCGAAATTATAAGAAACCTGTAAAAGGTTCCTATGACGACGACAGTGACAACTCGGTCATAGCGTCACCTTGCTCTTCGGCGTCATCCAAACTGCAGAAATCAACCTCATATGGCAGATAAATCTGACGATATCGATCAGAGATTTGAAGCTCAAGAGCAGATGATCCGAGAGCAGCAAAAAATGATCGAGGTTCTTAAAATGATGCTCTTGAAGGTGGTCGAAAATACTCAAAAAATGGTCGAGGATAAAGCCAAGACTTCTACAGAATCACCGCGGAAGAAAGAAAAAGAAACTCCGTTCAAGATAAATGAAGAAGATAAAGAAGAAAAGGCTTACTCGACACATGAGGACGCGGATAAATATTCTTTTTATGACCCTCATGAAGAAAAAATTGAGAAGTTACAAAGCCAACTTGATGCCTTGATGCACAAAAAGGAATTAAAGGAATCGGAGGTTTCGAGACCATACCCGCCTGAATGGGATTTGACACCGTACCCTGAAAAGTACAAACCGCTCAAGTTGGAGCTATATGACAGGAAAGGATCTCCCAGTTAGTATATCTACTATTTCTTGTCTCAAGCGGGGCATTTGATAAGGCAATGACCCAGTAATGACCAAGGTATTTGCAAGTACCTTTCGAGGGCCTGTCTTCATATGGTTTATGCAGTTGCCCCCAGGTATCAATGCTTGGTATGACATTGAGACACTTTCTCGCACGTTTCTTTGAAGATACCGAATATCGGTTCATTCGCTCCTTGCAGCAAAGCAAGGGGAACAAGAAACGGTGAAGGATTTTATAGAAAGGTTTCGGGAGAAGTCCGTGCATTGCAAATACGGAATGGTCAAGGAAACTCTGATGGAAACTTGCAGATATAACCTTAAGACTAACGTACTCCTAATAATGGGAGCCATAGAGTCCAAGATTTGGAAGGATTTGCTCAAACAGGGGGAGCAAGCCGAAAACTTGATCCGCCGAGTCGAAGAATCTCGTGGAGCAAGGAACCTTGGAAATAATAGGCCACATACGCAAAACAATAATAAGAATAAGGGGAAAGCAGTAATGGTATCAGATGCCGCTCCACAGAAGACAAATCCTTCAAATCCGAAGGCCCAAAATCAAAAAGGCACGGGATAGAATAGGTCCTGACAAGAGAGGACCTATATTTTTAAGGCGGAACACACGCCTACACTCTTCTATCTGCTCCTTAGAAAGGAAATGTTGAAACTTCCAGAAAATAGAAAACCGGAGGATGTTGGTAAAACCAACGATCCCAACTATTATTTATACCACAGGAATGTTGGACACCCTACCAAGAACTGTTATCCTCTAAAGAACAGGATCCAAGTATTGATAGAAGCTGGAGTCTTGATGCTGAAAGAGGAACAAAAGAAAGTTACTGCTAATATGGCAACTCTGATGGTAGGGACCCATGAGTTCCCTGCAGGAGTAACCCCTATACCAGAAGGGAAACTGGTCATGAAGAATCATGACCCACATGAAAGAGCACAAAAAGGATTTGTCCGCGTAACAACACAAAGAGGGAAAGTCATGTGGGTCCACCCTGATCTATTACAGGATGAACAATGGACCACCTCAGGGAGCCAGAGGAGAAAGCGGACTAGTAATACTATTTTCGCAAAAATAAAAGAAGAGTATATAGTTACAGGAGTATTCACGGACTCTGAAGAGGAGGTCGAAACAATGGCCACTCATCAAGATGAGGCAGGTCCCTCCGACACTCGATCTGGTAAAGCCTACCTCAAAGACTACACCAGAGTAGACCCGAAGAATATATACTGGGAACTCGCGAAGCCTGCAAAGCAAAAAGGATTTCGTTTCCAGAAAAATCCTGGAAAATATGAAGAAATCAAGGGTGCTACGTTCAAATTTGACATAATAGCTCAGTTGGCTAATATCCCAGCTCGAGTTACGCTTTACGAGTTGTTACGATTGTCAAAATCAACTCGTGAAGTATTAAGAGAGGTTTTGACAGACTCTGAATTTTTCTTAGCGCAAATTGTCGAGTCAGCCGATGAAGAACAGGATTCTTGCTCCTGCTGTCATCAAGTGAAGAGGCAGGTTCCACAGATTACTTTTTTCCCAGAGGACATGCAGGTAAGAAATATAAAGCATAATAGGCCTTTATATTTCACCGGATATATCGGATCTACAAAGGTGGACCGCATTCAAATTGATCCGGGGTCTGCATTAAGCGTTATTCCCAGAAGGTTGATGCAGCTATTGGGAATTTCTCCCCATTGCCTAACACCAACAAATACTATGATATACGGGTTTAATACCAATGATAGCTGTCCTCTCGGGAAGATTCGACTTCAATGCCAAATCGGGAATTTGAGGGCGGAAGTTACATGCTACGTTATTGACGCAGACACGTCTTATAACATTCTATTGGGGCGACCATGGATCCACGCTTATATGATAGTCCTGTCGACTCTCCACCAATATATGAAATACTGTGATGAATAAGAAGTTCGGACACTAGTTGCAGATAGGCAATCATTCAAAGGGCTAGAAAATTACTTCACCGATGTTATGCTTTACAAGCTGGCCCACGTGGTCCCTAATGACAACCACAAAGAACCTCAAGAACCCGATGACAGCGACAATGAGGCGGACACTGAATACGAATATCCGGAATAGGGTGATGGGGGTGACTATGAGATTAACCCTCATATAAATTTTAATGTGAATTTTGATAACAATGCAATTGATGTAGCAGAGGATGAGTGGATTATTAATGAAAATATAAAATTAGTCTACGAGCCTGCAGTTGCTATAGAGTCTGAGCCTTCTTGTACTTTCACCGAGGCAGATGGCCTGTACGAACTTGAAGTTCTGGCGGCATATCATTTGCCAATCAGGTCGTCTCTCTCTCAGTCTAAAATAATAAATTGACGAGATCACCTTTTTGATGTACCTCCACGACAGGTATCTCAAAAACCAATTGTCTTCGGCAAAGTGATCGCATCGCCTAACCAAAGACAAAGTAGTGAAAGTGATGAACAAACATCACTCCAATTTCACTTATACGAGCAAAAATCCCGATGGATGATGAAAAAGATGGGTTATAATTTTACCCAAAAATCGGGATTAAATTTTGGGAAAGGGCGACGAAATCTCATACCCTCATTTAGACCAAGAGCGAAAAGCCCAAATTATTATCAGAAAACTTGAAGGGGGTTAGGCTATGTATCCACTCCCTCATCGCCATGCAAATACGAAGAAAGCTCTTCGGCTGATGAGGATCTATATCCGTTTGATCATGATTCGAATCTAAGTACTGGCGCATGGTTTCAATATCTAACAGCGAATATGGTTTCAGCCGCACCAGAAAGCGACGAGAAACTAATTGATATTCAAGATGATTCCTGGGCTAAATACATGGATACTTTCTGGGATGTCCGTTTTGAACAGCGTGACCCGCCTACTGAAGATAAGCTAGTACAAGTTAATATGGGAACTGAAGAAAATACGAAGCCCATTTTTATAAGCGACACACTAACTCCTTCGGAAAAGGAGGAACTTATATCGCTTATTAAGGAATATATAGACGTGTTCGCATGGAGTTTTGAAGATATGCCCGGGCTTGATCCTCAGATTTCCACGCACCAGTTAAATATTAAAGAAGACGCCAAGCTAGTTAAATAACAACAAAAGCGTTTTCGACCGGAATTAATGGAGGCGATAGTTGCTGAGGTAAACAAGCTCATAAAATCAGGATTTATTCATGAAGAGCAACATCCTGATTGGGTGGCTAATATAGTGCCAGTTCGTAAGAACGGTAAGATCCAGATCTGCATCGATTTCTAGAATCTAAACGCTGCATGTCCTAAGGACGAGTTTTCACTCCCGATTACCGATGTAATGATCGACAACACCTGCGGGTATGAGAGGATGTCCTTTATGGATGGCTTCTCAGGGTACAATCAGATTAAAATGCACTCGGATGACGAAAAGCACAATGGCTTTCAGAACGCCATTGGGGGTGTACTGTTATACAGTAATGCCCTTTGGGTTGAAGAACGCCGGTGCCACTTATCAACGCGCGATGAGCATTATATTCAAAGAACATCTGCGTAAAATGATGGAGTGTTATGTGGATGATTTGGCGGTCAAAAGTAAAAACAAAGAAGACCATTTTCAGGATCTAAGAATAGTCTTCAATCTTATGCGAAGATATCATTTGAAGATGAATCCCGTTAAGTCCTTCATGGGGGTGTCCAGTGGAAAATTCCTCAGATTCATAGTTACTTCGGAAGGAATTTTCCTTGATCCCAAAAAGATAAAAGCGATCAAGGAGATATCACCTCCCCGCAATCTTAAAGAATTGAGAGGGTTACAAAGAAAATTGGCCTATATCCGGCGCTTTATCTCCAATCTGTCGGGACGATACCAGCCGTTCTCCAGACTCATTAAAAAGGGGATTTCCTTCGTATGGGACGAAGCATGTCAACAGGCATTTGATGATCTTTAAGAATACCTTATGAAACCTCCTGTCCTCATGGCACCTGTCCCTGTAAGACCATTCCTTATATATGTAAGGGCTATGGATAACGCGTTAGGAGCGTTACTCGCTCAGTATAATGAGCAGGGTCATGAACATGCCCTCTATTACTTAAACCGGACAATGATCGGAGCCGAGCATCATTATACCCCGATTGAAAAAGAATGTTTAGCCCTAGTATTAGCCGTTCAGAAGATGCGATACTATCTTTCAGGGCAAACAATTCATGTCATCACGGGTCAATCCCTTGAAAATTCTGATGACAACCAGGATTTTTAAACGGCCGATTGGCAAAATTAGCGTTACTGCTATCGCCATATGACATTCACTTCGTTCCTCAAAAAGTTATGAAGGGACAAGCAATCGCCGACTTCCTCGCAGACCATCCAATTTGATCTAACTCTAAATCATCAGAGGATATCTCGAAACAGACATCAGAAGTCAACACGACTAGCAAAGAACAACCATGGCAGATGTTCTTTGATGGTACTGCAAGACGATCTGCTACCGGAGTGGGGTGGTACTGATCTCACATAAACACATACTACCTAACGGTTACTCGTTAACAGAGCCGTGTACAAATAATGTAGCGGAATACAATGCGCTCATTATTGGTTTAAAAATGGCTCTGCAACTGGGGGTGAACTATCTAGAGGCATATGGAGACTCTAAATTCATCGTCAATCAGATGACGGGCGAGTATGAAGTCAAACATGAAGCCTCTCATCCCCTATCATTAACTAGCCATTGAGTTGGCAGGATATTTCGAACAGTTTTACATTTATCATATATCTCGGAATGAGAACATCTATGCGGATGCTCTTGCCGCATTAGCTGCAACATTGGCAATCCCGCCAGGCGCAGCTAAAAGTATCACTATGGGAAGCAGAGAACTTCTCCATCCAGATATGGTTTTCCAAACCAGGGAAGTGTGCCAAACAGGCTTAACTCTAGAACCTCGTGATTGGCGATTTCCGTTCGTAGATTACGCCTTATACTGGATGTTGCCAGAGGATCCAAAGGAAGCCGCCTCAATAAAGAGAAAGGCTCAAAGATTTAATTTTGACCCTATACTTCAGACCTTATATAGAAAGACAAATGACGGTCTCCTACTGCGCTGTTTATCAAGAGCAGAAGTCGATGAAGTGCTGAAAGAAATGCATGATGGAGTGTGTAGAGTTCATCAGTCCGGCCCAAAACTCGGGGACCGCATAAGAAGGTTAGGATATTATTGGCCAAAAATTATTACTGATGCAATGTCATACGCTAAACGGTGCCATGCATGTCAGGTACATGCAAATTTTATTCACCAAACCCCAGAATACTTACACAATACCGTCACTAGTTGGCCATTTGAGGCATGGGGAATAGATATCGTGGGGCCAATAACTCCCCCGTCATCCAGAGGACATCGGTTCATACTTGTAATAACCGATTATTTTTCAAAATGGGCTGAAGTCGTACCCATGAGAGAGGTAAAGACAACAGATATAATTAAATTCATTAAACATCATGTCATTTACCGCTTTGGCATTCCCTGAAGAATCATTCATGATAACGGACTATAATTCATCAGTCAGGGGTTCTCACGATTCTGTGATAAGTTCAGAATCAAGGATATTGCTTCAACGCCATATAATCCCGCGGCGAATGGATTGGCCGAAACCTTTAATAAGACTATTATTAAACTCCTTCGGAAGTTCGTCTCTTCTAACAAACGAGACTGGGATGAAAAGTTAGGGAAGTGTTTGTGGGCTTATCACACCACAGTCCACACGCCAACAAAAACTACCCCTTTCTCCTCTGCTAATTAAGAGTGGCATTAGCCACAAAAATGACGACAGAAGAACGCCGTCAACAAAAATTGCGAGAACTAGAAGTGCTCGATGAGAAGCGTCTCCGGGATCAGCAACAGATTGAGTTGTATCAAGCCCGAGTCTCGCAAGCGTTCAATAAGAACGTTAAACAAAGAACCTTTAAGCAGGGAGACTTGGTTCTGGCTATTAAAAGGCCAATGATTTTGACCCACAAAACTAAGGGTAAATTTGAACCCAAGTGGGAAGAACCGTTCATCGTGTAGACGGTATACTCTAGTGGAGCTTATCGCTTAATGAACCAGAATGGTGCCAGAATGATGATGCCAATTAACGACAGATTTTTAAAAAAAGTATTATGCGTAAAAAAAGGGTTAAGTTATTATTTACTGTCACATCTGGTTCATATCCCTATGAGTATAAGAGTATAACCATCTACTTGTCCAAGTTACGTAGATGAGCACTTGAACTTTTTTACCAAACTAAGACATGTGCAATTAGACACCTTTGTCTAAGTCAATGATCCTAATCTAATCATTCTGGTGTATGCAATTAAACGCTTTCACCAAACTATCAGCTTGCTCTATTGAAGAGCTTTACCGTGGTTAGTAATTTTGATCCGGTCATTATGGTATCAGCAATCTAAGTTACGCAGATGAGCCTTGGACTGTTTTTACCAAAACTATGAACTATTTACGAATTATTTGTTGTGCAAGAAAAATTTGTAGCCAACAGATAAAAGAATCAAAAAATTTTCTTTATTCATGAATTGAAAGAATAAAGTTACAAACAGAATTCAAAGAATTGTTGAGTTCCTTTTTATTACAAAGAATAAACAAATATGTATAAGAAAGCATGGGAGTTAAGACTCTCTAAAAAGCTTCAACTTATTTGTCGTCTCATCAATAACTCGACGACGGATTTCTTCTACCGAGTGTTGTGCCTGCCTGCGTAAATTATCGTCATTTATTGCAAGTTGCTGGGCCAACATCTGACGAGATTTTTCGATAAAACGGCTCCTCATCATGCCTTCCTGCTCGAGCTGTCCCTGTTGAAGGATCAGCTTTTCCCGTTTCTTCACGAATTCTCCTAGTCGAGACTCGCTGACTTTTAAAATAGTTTGAGCTTTGGCGATAGTCTCCCTGGCTCTGAGGATGGCCGCTTGGCTCCCTTCAATTTCAAAATTTACCATCTCTAATCCCCCGAGGACGGACTCCTGGCTGGCTCGTAGCTCTGCCAACTCCCGAGACCACTCTTCTTCTTGGCACTTTAGCTCCTCTTGACGGGCCGTCATCTCTACTCGTAACCGTGCTAGTTCAATCTCGGTGATCGTTTCCACATCCGCTTGGCGAACTGTGTTTAGCGTCTGCACCTGCTCTTCTAAAGTTTCAAGGCGGGCACGGTAAGGAGCTGCTCGGTCACGTTCTCCGATCTTTTCAATATTGTCCAAATAACTGGACAATATTGGGCGTCCAAACTCAAGAAAATCTCTTCCATCCAGGATAATCCCAATACATCTCCTTAATAGCCGCATAAAATCATTGACACTGTGGTTGAAAAACTCCTTAAAGGATCATCAGTGTCTGTGTTCAGAGCAGCGTACTAAGGAAGACGTAATCGGGGGAGGAGTGGTTTTCGCGGGAGTCGAAGAAGAAGCTCGCTCTTGTACCAGATTCATAACATGTGGGGTCAGTAAAGCCAATAAGGACTTGGCAGAATTAGGAACCCGAGGTGAAGTATCGCTGGTACCAGTAAGACGAGCAGCTCCGCCAACAGGGGTAGATGATGGAGTGTCTCCGCCTAAAGCTTCTCCTGTAGCAGAAGTGGCCTCAAAGGAAAACTTTAAATTGTTTTCATCTCCGGTTGGCAGGCAAGTTGGAGCAAGAGGGGCCACTGGCATCTCAACAGCCACAATTGTTGATGGCGTTAATATCGCTGGCTGAGGAGTAGAAGGCACGCCAACGACAACCGGAAAAGTGTCTTCAGAACATACCGTCGGTGTCGGTGTCGGTAGGCTCAAAGATGAAGGAGCATCTCTTGGCACGGCAGCAACAATATCGGTCCTATCATCACTCCCTAATTCATCGATGGGAGGAGTTGAAGGAACCGAACGCGGGATCGGTGTAAAGTAGTCTGCCTCGAATTCGTCTGCAGAACTACCTGGGCCGCCCACCGAGCCAGTAGTGCCGGAGTAATCGACTAGCTCCTCGGACTCCACTCTGGTAGTTGAGTGCATAGGCGAATGAAGTTGACTACCTGGATCTCAGAAAGCAAACAGGGAGCGTCACATATAAAAAAGAAGAAGAGAGAATACGAAGTTAGAATATAAAAATTAAAAGAATAGAACTATACCAGTGGATACAAGTTCTGTGGTTGGACTTGAAGGAGGAGCTGTGGCCGTTTCCAGGAGCACACCCGTCTCGCTACCTATAGGTTGCGTCGTAGTGTGCTCGGGAGATTCTGTGGCTAGCAGAACTGGAGCCTCGATGGCACTAGGGGCTTCAACGGGCCTGCTCTCCTCTATCGATGCTGATGGCAGAGTCGAGGCAAGTAAGTCTGTAGTAAACTGGATTGCCGCATTATGGGGAATTACCAGCGTTTCCCCAGCCAGTTTCTTCTTCTTTTGGGCTGGCTCGCCCTTAGTAGACCCGTGGCGTTTGACGGTCGGGCTCCGGGAACGAATGACGACAGGTTGGAGAGCACCGCCAACATTAGCATCATCGCCAATGTAGAAAATAACGTGTTACGAAACGCGTTATAACGGAGCGCGGACTCAATGTAGAATATAACGCGTTTCGTAACGGAGCGCGGACTCGACGCTCCGTAACAGAAGAAAAAAATGCAGCTTTGCGTAACGGTGCGTTATTTGTAAATAACGTACGTTACATAACGTAACGTTATAACGCAAAATAACAATGTTATTTCTTAGGGGTATTTTGGGTATAAATACTCGTAACCTAACCCTAAAATTCTCTCCCTTTCCTTTCGCGATCGAACTTCCACTTCCCTCCCCCGCAAAAAATCTCTCGTTCCTCCATTTTCTCCCCCGAAAAATCGCCGATCGCTCGATTATCTCTATCCTCGCCCGATTCCGACTCTCTCCATCCACGCCGGCCATCTCCATCCTCGCCGATCGCCGATTCCGATCCTCTCCATCTCCACCCTCGCCGATTGCCCGATTCTCTCCTCGCCGATCGCCCGATTCTCTCCTCTCCATCGCCGATTCCGATTCTCTCTATCTCCATCGCCGATTCCGTTGCCCACCCTTTCCATCGCCGACCCTCTCCGTCGCTAACTCCGGCTAGTAATTCCGGCGAACTTCAACAGGTAAAAATTTTAACCTAATTTTTTTTTCCTATTTATTGTAATGCTTACATTAAATCCTAATTTTTTTCCATTGACTAAAAAATTTTAACTGTTCATTTAGGATTTTGGGATTCAATTAAGTTGCTGTTATTTTGGGATTTAATTAAGTTTCTGTTGGGATTTTGGGATTCAATTAAGTTGCTGCTATTTTGGGATTTTGGGATTTAATTAAATTTCTGTTGGGATTTAATTAAGTTTCAGTTCAATTAAGTTACTGTATTAGTTTATTCTAAGTAATGAAATATGATGTGCTAACTGCTACAGTTATAATTCTTCTTCTTGGTGTTAATTTGATGTTGTGCTACTGAAATATGATGTGTTACTGTATTGTTGTCATATTTGCTACAAATTTTAAAATTTTTCTATGTCTTTAAATTGATTTTACAGTATTTTATATTTTTTTTGGATTTATTCACTTATTTATGATCATTATTAAATATAGTTTTATATTTATTTTAATTAAATAAATTGAAAATTGCGTAACCTACGATATGCGTTAGCTATTTGCTACTTAACCTAACAAAAAAAAAACGTTACGTTAACGTTATCGTTATTTTAAACATTGATCATCGCCATCACCGTCATCGTCACCATCAGAGTCGCCTGCATCTGATGTATCGGCCGTCGTGCCAAGTAATTCGTCCATTCCTTTCACTCTAACTCTTTTTGCCCCTTTTCGGAGCTCCGGCGACTTCTGGGGTAGCGCGAACTCGGCTCCGGTCCCTCCAGCCACGAAGTGAAACCAGCCTCACGCTCCTGCGTACAGGTTGCCCTCGTACTCCAGCCCCCTGTTCGGATTCCCTATATAGAGCTGTGAATACCCGAATTGACGAACAAATCGGCTAGGGATATACGGCTCTATATAGCACATGGTGTCTTGTCTGTACATCAAGTGTCCGGGGCGAATATTCAACAACCACTAGAAGGCCCCCGAAGATAAGTTGGTAAAGTTATTTGCTCCCAAAATATCTTTAAATCTGGATCTATACTCTCCTCCAGGGAAGTCTGGGAAGCAGCGGAAGATCTCGTAGCTCTGGTGGTGGCGGAGCGTTTTGCGGATTATTGACATATAATTGCTCTTCCATGTAGAGCGTTCGTACTTCTCCACGAAGAACGTCTTGTTGATTGGACAGTAATCCGCAGCACTCATCAGCGACGGACAGTGCATGACTAGCCACGCCATTAAATATGTATAGGGTATCTCCATCCTAGGGTTTGGTGTCTTCACCGAAGCAGTTTCTTTCGCTGCTTTCCCTTTGTAGCTTTGCCCTTGTTCTTTTCTGCTGGAACAAAACTGTTGTAGAAGGCTCGAAGTCCGCTCTGGAGGTTGCTAACCATTGCTGGCAAGAGCTCGAACGGTCATCCGTAAGCCAGTAAGACGGCAGAATAGACAACGTTCTACGCAATGGCCTCCTTGGGCAATGAGGGGACAACGCACCTCTTCAGCCATAACATCAAGAAGCCCGCAAGCAGACCCCTATTTGAATAGAGAACTGTGCTTGATAATGGAAGCTTTGGAAGACTGTGTCCGGGCTGAATCCCCCTTCATTGGATCAGTAGTGTAAGTCATGGCTTCCAACTTGGAGATGCGCCTCCTTTATCTCTTCGATGCTGACAGATGGGCGTCCGTGAATCATAGGGAGACTCTTTTAAGTTAATAAAGAGGTAGTCTGCTGATTTCTTATGGCCGATCCCTTGATTTCTTACTCCAGCTTGATTGACATAAATATGGTAATGACACATCATCTCCCAATAGGTTTGGTTGATGTGTTCATCCCTCGCCTTCAACATCTTCAATTCTTCGGTGGTAGGGATATATTCTTCATAGGGAACCTCACCCATTGATAACCCTGACACTTCATACATCTCGTAGAGAGCAAGTCCTAGCTCACCCACAGGTGTAAAGAAGGTGCCGGTTTTAGGGTTATACATTTTCAGAAGGCTGAATAGATGATATGAACTTTGGGGTAAGCCAAACTGGACATTCCTAATGGCTTTGTATGAGCCGATCTCCTTCAAAGTCTGCTCATGGGTGTCCAGCACGTATTTGACGAGCCTGAACCACCACATGTTGCCCGAGGAGTGAATCCATCCGGGCATCCTAAAATCCTTGGGGGGTATTGTCCACCCTTGGCAATAAATTTGCTCATAAAGGTTTTAGCTCGAGTCGGGACTTCACCAACCGGGTGTTCCTTAGTGACTCTGTCCGGAAGAAACCCAGTAATACATCTGGGGGGACCATCTTGGAAAGCCTCATTTGCGCCGAACTTGCCGATCGCAACTCCGTCATACTCCCTAGTTAATTCCCATTCTAACTCGCGACGGGAGGACAACCTCTGTAGATATACCAGAAGATAGCTACGTTCCATGTCAGGAAGGAACATTAGTAAGTCGCCGGTCTGATAGAGCCATTTGCTCTCTTCAAATAGGATCTCGTCCGAGTGCTCCATTGTGTCTCCGAAGAGGAATGCGGGCTTCTCCAACGCTTCTCGGTTAGTTGTCTTGAAGAGAGTATCGGTGATGATCTTCCTTGCAGTAGCAAGGTTGTATCTGATCAACTTCTCCCTGCGTTTCCTCAAACCCGGTTTGTATGCAGGGAGATCCGGCTTGTATGCAGGGAGATCGGTGGTGAAACAGAATTGGGTCGCCAAGTCTGTGCCCCCAACATATCCGAAGTGATGCCCATGGGAGATTGGATCCACTGAATAGTTAATTGCAAAAAGAAAAAATCAGAGTTAGAAAAAAATTTGAAAAGCCAGAAAATCTCCTAAGTGTAAAAAAACGAGGAGCTAAAAGTAGTTTCGCACGAGGCTTAGAAAATAGCTTCGCGTTTTGTTAAAATGCGAAGTTAACAAGCAAAAAACGCGAAAATAAAGGAAATAACTTCGCGTTCGGATAAAAAACGCGAAGCTAGGGGAATAACTCTGCGTTCACAAACGCTAAGTTAAATCTGTAACCTCGCGTAGAAACGCAATAGTTAACAAAAATAACTTCGCGTACAAAACGCGAAGATAACGCGATAGTTTCGCGTAGAAAAAGACCAGAGGTCTCTTCTTCTCCAAGCCATTCGGCCGGAGTACGGCGATTTCGTCGGTGAAAGAAGTGATTGGCCGGTTAAAACCGAGCCAAATAACTCTAAAAGCCCCAAAAGTTGAGGTTTTTACCTCCAATCGGCGCGACGTGAACTGCTCCGCCACTGTGGCCGCTGTCGCGGCCACTGCCGCCGCTGCTAGCACCTGTCGCCGGCGGGGGAGAGGTGCGAGAAGAAGAGCTCTTCTTGGGTGCCATTTATCTCGGAGAAAAACTTGAAAAATCGACGAAAATTCGATCGAAATAGCTCGGGTCGCCAAAGTTGCCTGGTCGTCTGAGCTCTGGTGTTCTGGAAAATTTCTTCGAATGAAGTGAAGAAGAAGAAGAGTTAAGACTCTATTTAAATGAAAACCCCGCCCTTTGGTATTCGGTGCGAGAGTCGGAGCAGTTACTGAGCAAAATGCGGGGCTATTAGCTTCGCGTAAACAAACAAAACGCGAAGATAACTTGGTATTTTAACTTCGCGTTCAATGTTGAATATCCAAAGTATTTCAAAATTTGCTAAATTTTAAGCCATTTTGAAAACTTTGGAGGAGATTCTGTTGGTAGTGAAAATTTCTAAGCAAAAGAAGTTTTCCATGCAGAACGCGGAGCTAATTAATAGCTCCGCGTTTGACTATTTTAGCCTCGCGTTTGAGTAAAACGTGGAGTTAATCAATAGCTCTGCGTTCTGGTTTTCTAGCTCCGCGTTCTGACGCGAGTAGCTCCGCGTGAGCAGATAATCAGAATCATAAATTGATTGAGATTGAGATTTGAGTTTATCCAATATCCAAATTGAGTCCAGTCAGAATTCCAAATCAAAAGATTTAAATCAAGACCAAGATATTTGATTAGAATTTTTGATGAACGCAACTACTTTCCAATTATATTCAATTGGAAACTCTCATATTGGCCCAAGACTATAAATACCCTCTTGAGGAAGTCTTTGGGGATCTTTTCGAGCATTAAAGAAGTTCAAGTTACGCGTGAGAACTTTGAACGAACCATGATCAGCATAGAAAGATCAAGTCGGCCGTCATCTTTATCAAGCAAGAAGATTATCGACGTCAGATAGTCCAAATGAGCTATTCAATAGATCCCATCGCTACGAGAACCCACTTTATTTTGTAAAAGAGAGGGATAGATTATAAATCCTCTCGTTTGTTCTTTCTTGTTCACTTTCATTGTAATTAAGTTATTTCAATGGAAGGAAGCAAAAGTTTTGCAGCGAACAGCTAGCCTCGCGCACAAGTGGGCGTGGGGCTAGACCTACCTCCGCGGGCCCACAAGTGGGTGCGGGGTTTGACCTAGCCCGCGCACCCACAAGACCTAGCCTCGCTCGTCCAAGTGGATGCAGGGCTAGTTCTAGCTCGTGTGCCAAGTGTGGCACAAGGCTATGCTTAACCTCTTGCGAGGTGGGGGCTAATCATATCCTTGTGCCACAACCTTTTTTCCTACAATTTTAGGGGTTGGTTACAACTCTCCACTTCCTCAAAATGTGGGATTTTAACCCCCAATTATGGAGATAATAATGGAGGAAATAAGGGGATGGTACACTTTCAAATGGCTATAACTAGCCCTCTCATGGATGGGGAAAGGAGACACCTAATAGAAGAGGCTCTAGCCTTCATCTTGTAGTTTTTCTCCGTAAAGGATTTCCATCAAGAGCTTGGTTCAACTGTTCAAGAGTCAAGAGGCGTTCAGAACGTCCACGGATGACGGAAGCAACCTTCCCTTGCTACCTAAGAGAGCCCACTATAGGAAAAGGAGTTATCGTTTTCTTCTCCCCGTATTCCGAGATTAAAAGCTGTATTTTTTTATTTCTTTGTTGTAATTCATTTATCAATAGCAATGGAAATGAAGTCAATGGTTTCAGGTATACAAGGATAGCAAGGGAAGGTCTCATTAGTTTCACTCACAGTTTGGAAGCAACACTACAAGGTCTCTGGAAAAGTGGATAGTGAGTTGAATAGTGTTGAAGGAATCGGGGTGGAGTCAAACAATTCAGCAAGAAGGTCAAGTTCAGTTGGATGACGAGTCGAACAATGGCTGAGAGTTTGGATATAGCAGTGAGGTCTCTAGAAGTGGAGTCGTGGAGTCAAGATGTTCGTCGGATGTGTTATTGGTTGTTGCTGGATGCATCGAAGCAAATCAGAGTCGGTTGTGCATATTGGAGTCTCCAGTGAAGTTGTTGATGTCTTCACATGATTGGGATGCACCGATTGGGTTCGATTGATATTGATGAAGTCATCTATGGTTTCGAGTGATTGTTTTCAAATGGCGTGGATGGGGAAGGCAATGATTAGTGTGGAGAGAAGGGATTGGGATGAGATTAAGAGATTAAGAATTAATTTGGAAGTGATTAACGATGTTACTCTTGCTCTGGTACTGTGGTTTTGATCAGAGTTAGAGTTGGGGGTTAGATTTAGAGTAGAAAAATTAGATAGCTTACTCATCTCTACTCCTTTTGTTTATATAGATATATATACATATATATAAAAATAAGGGAAATGATTGGCTACCTCATGTAAGTTATCTAAGCTAGCGGCAGAAAAATAGTGATCTCTTTATTTTTTAAAAAAAATTTGGATTATGATCTTGACCCCTTAGGGTTTACGTGTACCCATTTTCTTGGGGTTTTAGTTCTGATTTGGCCTTCCATCACGTATACATAAAATTAACGGTTTTCGGTGTATACAATATTTTTAATCCACTTGATGAACCGAAAAATGAACTTCAATACTTACAAAATTTGATCCAATAAGTTAGAGAGGTAGAGATCATGTTTTAAAAAATAAAAAATAATGAGATTTCTAACGTTTTGTCACTAGTTCATGTAATTTACCTTTGTTGGCGGCTCATATATATATATATATATATCAATGTTTAAAATAGCGATAATGGTAACCTAACGTTTTGTCTTTGTTACGTTATTGTCGTATATAGTATAATGCATAGCGTAAATTATGCAATTTTCTATTTATTTAATAAAAATAAATATAAAACTACATAAAATAATTTTTATATATTGTAAAAAAATTTTAAATTTCAAAAAATAATATAAAAATATTTCGTAATACAGAATCTATTTTAATTTTATATTAAGTTACAATAATTTTTATTTTTATCCTCATAAATTATATTATGTCTGCTACCATAATTCCAGTCATCATCTAAACAAAAAAAATAAGATTTCAAATTTTTTATTTCACTTCCAATTATTATTATCGTTGTAAATTATATTTTATAATGTTCAATTTATCTTATTTATAATTAATTTCAGTTCAACTAAAACTTCAATAGAATCAACAAAATAGAAATTTCAGCAGCCAGAGAGGAATTATATCAAGCAAACAGGGAAACAATCGCAAATTAGCAAGTTAGCAATTTCACAAGCAAGCAAACAAGCCGACAACAAGAAATCAAGTAGAAAATTAGAGCAATTCACTAATAATCAAAACAATAATTAACAACTATATAGAAATTACTAAAAAATAATAGTAAATAACGTAGCATAACGTAATTTAACATAATGTTATGTTAAATAACGTAAATTAGCATAAAAAACATACCGTTACGGTGCACTGAGTTATTTTCAATTATTAGATAGCGCTGGGGTTCCATTAGGTTCCGTAACACAATATAATGGGTTTCATAACGCATTATTTTCAAGATTGTTATATATATATGTAGGCGCTATGAAATTTCAATATGGATAGTCTATATGGATGATCTGGACCGTTAGTTAAGATCAACGAGTTCAAAAATTCAAAAATGGTGATGTACAAAAAAAAATGCTACTTTTTATACATTTTGATCTATATTAGATAGGTACGAAATAAGACCTCTTGATGATAAAGAAGTGTTTAAAAAACATGATTTTTTATACCATCCCCCCCCCCCCCCCCCACCCCACACACACACACACACACATAATCCAAACTAACGGTTAGTTGTGAAGATCACAACCTAAAATGGTGTAAAAAAAATCTTGCATTTTCGGTAAATTTTGACCATATATTGGATAGGTCTAAAATGAATGGTTTTTCAATAATTGAACAAATAAAATATGTTGATCAATTATGAAGAAGTTTTTAAATCACATAATTTTTTTAATACCACTTTTTTAGAGTATGGAGATCATAATCAACGATTTTGATCCTTTTTATTCTCTTTACAATGCCTTATTCCATAACATGTTTGAATTCTTTGTTTGCTTTTGTCTCTCGATTGTTGTAATTGAGTTGAATTAGGTCTACCTCCCCAAAACATCCCCCCCCCCCCCCCCCCCCCCACAACAAACAACAACCCAATCCCCCACCGGACCTACCTGTCAGCGCATTGGTGCTATTTTCCTCTTCCTTTCTGTTGTTTTTGTTGATACTTAACCTTCTTTAATTCATTAATACAGAATGGCTTCATCTGCTGCCAACACCCCCTCCCCCACCAAAAAAAACTGCCGTGTTATTTTCCTTTTGTTTCTGTTGATATGTAACCTTCTTTAATCTATTACACAATGGCTTCAACTACTCTTTTTCTCAATAAAAAAAAGTACATTTCAGAATTTTATTCAATTTTTCCTCGTCTGCATGAACTGAAAGTCACATAAACTGATATATATATATATATATATATATATATATATATATATATATATATATATATATATATATTCATGGTGTGACTCTTCAACTATTATTAGTATATATTAATATATAAAAGCATCAGAAGCTCACAGTTTTTTTGTTCAAAATAACTTGCAAAAATGGCTCCCCCGCATGCATGGTGGTCTTCCATTTTATGCCACCAACATTTTACTAGTTTCTGTTCATGGCCCCTGGATTTGGTAAAATCCATCTGACCATCATTTTTTACAATAATTTTGCCAAGCACTTCCAAAACAACTACCCAAACCCTGATGGTCCCACATCTGAGCACTTTCCCTGGCCTAGATTCTGACTTCTGGATCAAAACCCTTCTGACAAGTCTCATGTTAATTTTTTTTTTTGTTTTCTTTTAACAAGTATTGATTATAACAATTAGAGCCTTCTCAAGACTTCTAACTTCCGCTATTTTATGTATGACAATTAAAGCCTTATCATAGGCAGTTTCATGAGGCAATTTTCCGACTTCGAGTGTATGGTCAAATAAAGCCTTCTTCCGGACCCATAGCTTTTACTATTTTATGTATGATAGTTAAAGCCTTATCATAGGCAGTTTCATGAGGCAATTTTTCAACTCTTTGTGCATGATTAGAAAGATTTGCTAGTAGACAGGTCAATTTTTGACCTTCTAGTTATTGAGGAACATATGCAAGCATGCAGTGATGGAGATCATGATTTGATTTGATTTGATTTTGGATCTTATTAAGATTTGGATTTTACTAGATATTTGATTTGATTAGGAATTTGGATTTTATTAGGATTCTGTTTGTTAGGGTTTCCCCATATATAGGAATTGTATGAAGTATTGAGGAGATGAATAATATTTTGAGAAAAATTCTTGAGAAATCTCTGGCGTGAAATTCGCTAAATCAAAATTTTTTCTCGTGGATTCGTGGAGAGTGGGCGTGGGTCTGGGTGGATTTCCAAATCCCATAAGTTTTTTCTCAATCTATCTTTTCTTCCCCAATCCCTCTAAAAAAACCCTAATTTTCAAAACTCTAACCCTAATTTCGCCTCCATCCTGTGTCAAATTTGGTATCAGAGCCTAAATTCTCTTCTCCATCACCCTCTTCGTCTTCCACATTTCCATCCTTTTTCTTTTTTTTATTTTTTTTAATTTCAATTTTTATTTTATTTTTGATAAAAAAAAACTCAGATAAAAAAAAAAAACTTAGATCAGATCAAGAGAGATAGAGAGAGAGAGAGAAACAGCAAAGCCCTTATCCTCTTCCCCTCAACTCCACTTCATCCTCCCGACCCTCATCCTCCCGAGAGAGAGAGAGAGAAGAAAAAAAAAAAAAAACCAGCAAGCCCTCATCCTCTCCCCCTCAATCCCACCCCTCCACTACTTTCTTCATCCTCCTGACTTGCTCCCCACCACCGAGCAAGAACTAAAAAAAAAAAAAAATCTCTCCTCCTCTTCCACCTGACCCGACCATCCCCCAAACCTACTCCATCCTCAACCCAAACACTCACAACCATCCCCCCCAACTCCTCCATCGGAGCTCCCTCTCCACCTCAGATCTCATCCGCCGCCGCCCTCGTCTCATCCGCCCGCCGCCCCTCCTTCCTCATTGATCACCGCCCTCGCCACTCCTTCTTGCCCAAGCAGCTGTGACCAAAAATCTCAACCGCAGCCACCTGAAGATCAAGAGAAAGGAGAAGAAAACTATTGGATTTTGGGTTTGTTTGTTATTGGGTTGATTTGATTCTGATTTGGATCTATTTATTCAGACCCACATCCAAAAGAATAGAAGGTTGAATTTCTTTTGGATCCAACCCGCAAGCTTCAGATCCGACCCGCAGCTCCAGGTCCATTCCATTTTTGGTTCAGTACAGCAGTGCAGACCCAGTGCAGACCCGTTAAGGAGAATAGTGGTGATTTGGACCCGTTAAGGAGAATAGTGGTGATTTGGAGCCCGTTCGGAGTCCAATTCGAGTCAGATTCGAAGCGTTGCATTCCTAGATTTATTTCCAACAATTGTGGCTGGATTTCAGGGCTCTTCAGCAGGCGAACCAATTTCGGAAGACTCCAAGGGACCACTACAAGTGCACGAACTTTTTCGGTATTTCGGTAATCTCTAAACTAACCCATTTTCTTCTGCAAAAATTTGCAATTATTTTGTGAAATTCTGCATAAGATTGTTAGTTAGAATTACTAATAATTATTTGCTAACTTATTGCTTGCTGCATACACACATTTTTAGGATTCATTTCCTTTCATTTTAGAAACTAAACCTTAGAAAATTTTATTTGATCATATAGTGTATGCATATAGAATTTGACCGAGTTTAGGAAATTGCATTGCATACGTTTGTTTGATTGTATGCTTCTTCGTAACGGTAAAATGACCACTCCAGGTTCTAGTAATGTGGATGAAGAGTTAGAAATCATGATGAAACAATTAAAAACTAAAACTGAACAAATGGAACAGTTTAAAATTGTTAATAAACGACTGGATGCACTAGAACAACAAATGGAAGAACAAAATAATCAAATTTATAAGAATGAATATAATGAAAGGAATTACGATAGAGAACCAAGAGGTCGAAATGAAAGGAATAGAGATGAGAGTGTCCCTAGAACTAGACGTGTTGAAGATGACATCACACATAAGATAAAAATAGAAGCTCATACATTCGACGGCACGCACGACCCTAAAGTTTTGTGACTGGCTCGCAGACATGGATTACTATTTCGATTGGTATGACATGCATGAAGAGCGCAAAATACGATTTGCTCGGATGCGATTGACAGGGCCCGCTAGGATATATTGGGCATCGATAGAAAGAGAATGTGATAGGTATCTGGATGCGATAGAGATTTGGAATGACATGAAAGCTAGACTTAAAGAGAAGTATCTTCCAGTCACATTTAGGAGTCACCTTTTAGATATGTTACACAGTCTTCATCAGGGAAGCATGACGGTCCAAGAGTACATGACTCAATTTGATGAATTGACACTTCGGTGTGATTTGCAAGAGGACCGACACCAGGCGACATCTAGATTTCGTTCTGGACTACGCGTAGACATACGAGCTATGCATATCCATTCTCGGAATATAAGTTTCCTTGCTCAAGCTTGTCAATTAGCAGAAGATATAGAACACTCTCAAATTTTCTACTGACCGTAGGTTTACTCCTAAAGTCGGGGAGCAGTCCAGACGCCCTTCTGAAAATAACAAGAGACCTAACACCCAACTCAACAAAAACTTTAAAGGTAAAGCCGTAATGGGTGAGTCATCTAAACAGGGCACGAAAAGTGTAGAGTGTTTTAGGTGTCACGAGTATGGCCACAAAGCTTCACAGTGTCCCACTAGAGCTTTACTCGTAGAAGGAGAACATAATGGTGATGATGATGATCTTGAAGTATATGAGCCAGTAGGAAACTCTAGTGATTCAGACGAGAAAATAGTCATTTCAAATGTGCGTTTAGGCGTCGTTAGGTGTCTTTACACTAAAACGAAAGATGAAGATTGGCATAAATCTAGCGTTTTCACCACATACATCACACACGGAGGAAAGAGTTATCGCGTAATGATTGACGGGGGTAGTTGCGTGAATATAATCTCAAGATCAGCTGTTGAGAAAATGGGCCTCAAAGCTGAACCCCATCCACAACCATACAACGTAATATGGGTTGATAAAACTGCTCAATTTATTACCCAACGTTGTCTAGTGCCTATCCAAATGTCAAGCTATCAGGACCAGTTTTGGTGCGATGTGTTAGATATGACCGCCGCACATATTTTGCTTGGTAGGCCATGGTTATATGACTTAGATGTGACGAGTTTCGGCAAATCAAACACACATTCAAATTCAATGGAAAGAAAATTGTTTTGAAACCCGCGCCGCCTAAGTCTAGTGATGAGAGTCCAAAGAGCGAAAAAGTCACAGGCCAGGTACATAAAAAGTCTCTTCACTTGGTAAGTCGATCACAGTTCCTCAAGGAGAGTCTGGAAAAGGGAGTAGTATATGCGGTAATTGTTTTAGGAGAGTTTTCTAGTCTACCTGTCATTTACCACCCGAAGATTCATCAGATTCTCATTGATTTTCGAGATATCATGCCTGATGAGTTACATGATGAACTTCCTCCCCTTCGGGACATTCAGCATGCCATTGACTTCGTGGCAGGGTCCAGCTTGTCCAATTTATCTCATTATCGGATGAATCCTGTTGAGCACGCTGAGTTGAGAAGACAGGTCGATGAGTTATTGCGAAAAGACTTTATTAGAGAGAGTTTGAGTCCTTGTGCCGTTCCCGCTCTACTCACGCCTAAAAAGGATGGTAGCTGGAGGATGTGCGTTGACAGTCGTGCCATCAACAAAATTACCGTCAAGTATAGGTTTCCTATTTCTAGACTTGATGACTTATTAGATATGATGGCTGACTCTCAAATCTTTTCAAAAATAGATTTTCGAAGCGGATATCATCAGATTCGTATTCGTGAAGGTGATGAATGGAAAACTGCCTTTAAAATTAAGGACGGATTGTATGAATAGTTGGTCATATTTTTTGGTTTATCTAATGGACCCAGCACATTTATGAGAGTTATGACCCAAATATTACGTCCTTTCTTAGGCAAGTTCGTTGTTGTCTATTTTGATGACATTCTCGTCTTTAGTCAAATCCAAGAAGAGCATCTTTCTCATTTGACACAGGTTTTAGAGACTTTCCGTAAGGAGAAACTGTTTGTCAATCTGAAGAAATGTGCGTTCTTAGTTTCCTCTGTTCACTTTCTTAGGTTTATCGTCTCTAAAGACGGAGTAACAGCAGATCCTGACAAAGTTAAGGTCATAAGAGAATGGCCTACTCCTTGTACGATCCATGAGGTCAGGAGCTTTCATGGTCTGGCTACATTTTATAGGAGGTTTGTTAGGGGATTTAGTACCACCATGGCTCCGATCACTGATTGTCTTAAGAAATGGGAGTTTCAATGGACTAAATCTGCTACTCATACTTTCGAGGAGATTAAGGAGAAGTTAACTACTGCTCCGGTCCTTCATCTTCCAGATTTCTCGAAGGTTTTTGAGGTAGCATGTGACGCATCAGGCGTAGGTATATGTGGTATTTTGAGCCAAGAAAATCATCCTATCGCGTTTTCTAGCGAAAAATTGAATAAGACGAAACAACGCTACGATGTTTATGATAGAGAGTTTTATGCAGTAGTGCAATGTTTGCGTTACTGGCGTCACTATTTGCTACCAAAAGAGTTCGTTCTATACTCAAACCATCAAGCTCTACGCTATATCAATTCTCAAAAGAGAGTAGGGCATCGACATATCAAGTGGCTTGAGTTTATTCAGGAGTACAATTTTGTACTCAAACACTGTGCCGGAACTGAAAATAAAGCCGCTGATGCATTAAGTAGGAAACTTTGCACTTTACAGACGAGTGCAAAAGTTATCGGATTTGAGCAAATCATTCAAGACTATCTTACTTGCCGGGACTTTGGTGACATCTATTCATCTCTGACACAGGATCCTCCTACTATAGTAGATGCCTTCACCATTGTTGATGGTTTTTTATTTCGAGGTACCCGTCTATGTATTCCCAATACTTCGTTGCGTGATCATCTGATTTGGAAAATGCATGCGGGAGGGATCGTTGGTCATTTCGGTCGAGATAAAACTATCATTCTTGTAGAGGACTGATTTTATTGGCCAAGCATTAAACGTGATGTTGCGCGAGTTGCATCGCATTGTCGAGTTTGCCAGGTAGCTAAGGGTAGGAAGCAGAATACATGACTCTACACACGTTTACCCATACCCTTTGTGCCTTGAGAGCATCTTAGTATGGATTTCATTTTAGGACTCCCTCGCACACTAAGAAAACATGATGCAATATTAGTCGTGGTGGATAGATTTTCCAAAATGGCACATTTTATCCCTTACCACAAGATTTCGGATGCCTCACATGTTGCACACTTATTCTGTAAAGAGGTAGTTCGTTTGCATGACCTTTCTAAGTCAATTATTTCCGACAGAGATGTTCGGTTCACAAGTTATTTTTGGCGAACTCTCTAGAAGAAAATGGGTACCGCGCTTAAGTTCTCCACTGCTTATCATCCGCAGACAGATGGTCAGACAGAAGTTGTCAATCGTAGCTTAGGTGACTTGCTTTGATACTTAGTGGGCGACCATTTAACCACGTGGGATCTTGTTTTACCTATAGCAGAGTTTGCATATAATAGTTCAGTCAATAGGTCTGCTGGGATGAGTCCATTTGAGATAGTTTCAGGTTATAAATCTAGAAAACCTATAGACCTTCTTTCCCTCCCCATAGATGATAGGCCTAGTGCTTCAGCAGAGTTTTTTGCACAGCATTTGCATGATTTGCATGAGCATATTCGTCGGCAAATATCAATTAGTAATAATAACTACAAATCTGCAGCAGACTCACACAAAAGATTGCAGGAATTTGCAGTTGATGATGAGGTGATGGTTAGAGTGCGTCCGGAAAGGTTCCCTCCAGGAACCTTGAAGGAGTTTCATGCTCGACGTATGGGTCCTTACCGAGTTCTAAAGAGGATTGGTTCTAATGCTTATGAGTTTGCGATCCCCCACAATCTCGGGATCAATCCAGTTTTCAACATCGAGGATCTGACTCCATGCCGTGCTCCATTTGACTATCCAGCAGTTATTTCAGATCTACCATTATCTGTTTCGCCAAGACATCGATATTTTCCCATCCGTACACCGCCTCTTCTTGCCCCACGCAAGCATCATATAGATCAGATTGAAGATATTCTGGATGATGAGATTGTTTCGACTGCTGATGGTGGATATCAGCATTATTTGGTGCGCTGACATGGACGTCCAGACTCAGATTGCACTTGGTTGCGCACCGAAGAAGTCCCGCAGCTCGACCCGGATTTGCTCGATAGTTATCATCTTCGTCATTCACCAGAGGTTCATGTTTTGAAGCCGGGGAGAATTGATAAAGATCAGGATTTGATTTGATTTGATTTGATTTTGGATCTTATTAGGATTTTGATTTTACTAGATATTTGATTTGATTAGAAATTTGGATTTTATTAGAATTCTGTTTGTTAGGATTTCCCTATATATAGGGATTGTATGAAGTATTGAGGAGATGAATAATATTTTGAGAAAAATTTTTGAGAAATCTCTGGCGTGGAATTCGCTAAACCAAAATCTTTCCTCGTGGATTCGTGGAGAGTGGGCGTGGGTCTGGGTGGATTCCCAAATCCCATAAGTTTTTTCCCAATCTATCTTTTCTTCCCTAATCCCTCTAAAAAAACCATAATTTTCAAAACCCTAACCCTAATTTCGCCTCCGTCCTGCGTTATGCAGTCATGCATCATAAATGTATCAATTGTTACAACTTTAGCGGTACAATTGGTTCGAACCGATTTTTTGAAGTATAATTTTTATTTATATAATAAGCATGCATTGTTAAACATTGTAATATAATGTGCACCAAGTGCATGTTTCGTAGTGCACATATTTGAAGTATCTGCAAAGCTCAAAAAATCAAAGATAATTTGATAATATTTTTAAAAATAAAGTCTAATAGAGCCACATGAATTAACCAACAATGTTTCAAACGATGTATAAATAAAAAATTTCTATTCTAAAAGAACAAATAAAACAAATAACACTAAACTAATAAGAAATTTAAAAAGAAAAAATAACATCTTTCAAGTGCATTGCGTTGATAAGGTACTATGAGAGGTGCTTTGGTGGACATTGGTGAAGAAGGGAGTATCTGTCAAGTACATTGACAAATTAAGAATATGTATGATGGAGTAGTGGTAAATGTCAAAGCATGGGGTGGTCTAACAAGTGAATTTTCAATTACAATTGCATTGCATCGAGGATCTGCATTGAGATCATTCTTATTGCCATTGTGATGGAAGAACTTATTAGAGTTATTCAAGATACCATACTTGGTATATGCTATTTTTTGATGATATTATCTTAGTTCATGAGACGAAGAGCAGGTTAAATGCTAAGTTAGAATTATGGAGGCAAACATGAGAATATAAAGGTTTTAAATTGAGTAGGACCAAAATATAGTATATGGAGTGTAAATTTAGTAAATGATAGACTCTAGACTATAATGCTGCGATATCGGCGAGTAAGAGATACAAATGAGTAATCAGTTTAGGTATTTGGGTTCTATTATTTAAATGATAGAGAGATCGATAGTGATGTCATGCATAAGATCCAAGCTGACTGGTTGAAACGAAAGAATGCAACGGGAGTTGTATAAGATCGTAATGTTTCGTTAAGGCTGAAGGAAAGATTTTACAAGACTGCTATTATGCCAACTTTATTATATAGCACGAAATGCTGGGTTATAAAGAAACACCATTCACAGAAAATAAGTTTATCAGAGATGCACACACTTTACTGACTCTGTGGCGAAACTAGGAGAGATAAAGTGAGAAATGAGGATATTCGTGTTAAGATAGGAAAATATGTGAAAATATTGCTTATGATCGTTTGGTCATGTACGACATAAATCTACAAATGCACCAGTTCGACGAGGGGAGTTTATTAACATCAGACAAGTTAAAAGAGCGAAGAAAAGACTGAAAAAAATATGGATAGAAATGATATGAAAAGATATGAATGCTAGAGGGTTGAAGGAGGACACACTACTCGATACGAATGATTGATGGAGAAGGATTATCAATGTGATCGATCCGGCGTGATTCTCTTTTGTTTTATGTAGCCTACCTCAAATACTTGGGACAAAAAACTTAGTTGTGTTGTTGTAACATGATAACATCTTTCAAATGCATTGTTCTGTGCAATATAACTAGGCGTACTTATAAAATTAAATAATTTCAATAGCATAATGCAAGTTTTCAACTTAGTTTAGAGTTACTGGTTAAAGCATCAAATCTAAAAAACTGGTATTATAGATAGCAAGATTTCTATTGAAATAATTATTAATTTTCTTATATGCTTTTTCTTTTGAGAACTGGATTGCATTAGCTGTTTCTAAATTTACCTTATTGCATTGGTCATTTTCATTGCTCTTTTACTCTGAATTGTCAGTTATATTATTATACAGCACTAGTACGGACTATATTTTGATTTCATTAGAAATAGCAGTTTGATGTCATAAATTCATTATGTCAATTGAAGTGTGAGAATCTTTATGAAGGGAAAAGGAAGTCCCAATTTCATTTTAATTAAGAAATTTTAAAATTGAAAAAGAAGAAGTTGATTTTAACTGAGAGAGATCTGCTGAGGACTATGTTAGGAAAAGGAAAGTCTATAATCAAAGTTTAATAAGAAAAAGCTTAAATTGGGAGGAAAAAATCAACGTAAATTGAGACAATCTAGTTGAATTAGAGAAGGCAAAGAAAACTCTAGTATTTTTTGTCATTGATAAAAAGTGAAAGAAAAGTTTAGGTAGATTTGGGAAAGAAAACTAAGCTGTAAATTAGACAAGAAAGAGATGTCAATGGGTCTCTACTCATTAGCGTGATCCTTTACAAAAAAACTTAGGAGGAAGGAGTCGGCCTTGTATGCTTGTTTCGTCAGAGAGAAGAAAAAAGGAAAGACGTGAGAACCTTCTATGTGCACCCTTTTAGTTTCTAAGTACACCTCTCAAGAAATTCATTTTTATTACAAATGCCATTAAATACTTGAAACATTTCTACCTCGTCTTCTTCCTATATTTTCTCTCAAGACCCTAATAGTTCCCAAAAACTTAAATTATAAATCTATCAAAAAATATAATCAATAAATAACAAAGCCTTTTCTCTTTCAATCGATATAAATTTCCGAAGATTCGAAAAAGGGATCGTATCTCGCGATTGAGAGTATAACAAAAGTATACTAAAATTTTATAAAAACAATTTAACTTTTGCTAAAAGATAAAATTTGAATAATAAATAATAATTTATTAAAAAAATTTTCTACATCTCAATGTTTTGTTTTTTTTATTTAGAAGTAGATTAATTTTTTTTTCAGTATTTAATAAATTTCTCTAGAAGAGGGAAGAAATGGTTGGGAGAAAAGGCATTTAGAAACTAGAGGGAAAAAAGAGAAGCGTATTAGGAACATAAGAGCGTATACTTAGAAAAATCCATAATTTCTAATTTTGTAGGTGTACTTAGTAGGAGGGGTTGCTTAGAAATTGAGAAGTGTGTTTAGAATTTCTTTTCATATAATTAAATTTATATTAGAATGGCTGGTTAAGATTTTATTAACGTAGTTGATCAAAAGTGATGGCAATGATTTTTTTTTTTTTTTAATAGAATAGGCATTTGGGATTCTCTCAGGACAAAATCAAGGCTTCATATTAAGATCGAATTATGAAAATTAGTGTCTAGGATTCATTCCGGACAAAATCTACTTTAATTATTGGTGCTTCCATAGTAGTAAGGATTACAATCCTTATATGTGTTTATCTTTTAGTGCAGAGTTGTATATTACTCATCAATATGTATTGTACAGGTTGTCGCAAATTTCAGTGCATCATGGTGTGGCCCATGTAGGCAGATTACACCTTTTTACACTGAACTCTCCCAGAAGTACACTCAGCTTGTTTTTCTAACAATAGATGTTGATGAGTTGATGGTAAGATCTGTTTGCTTTCATTATTTATGTCTTCTTCAGCCACTTCTCATGGGGTGGTCCATAAGATGTTTATAATTGTTCATTTTTGTGGAAACTGTTCGTTTGAGTTAGCAGTTGATTACTTTTCTTACTTTCCATGTCACCATATTTTGCTTGTTTTCTTATAATTGTTCATTTTTGTGGAAACTGTTCGTTTGAGTTAGCAGTTGATTACTTTTCTTACTTTCCATGTCACCATATTCTGCTTGTTTTCTTAATCTGCCTGATTTAAATACAGACTAATGCATGGTTATATAAATCTTATGGCATCGGACCCATGCATATGTATATATTGGTGTGTGTTTGTGTACAGCTCACCTTTTTAATCTGTGATTTATGTATAAAATTGAATGGACCAAAGGATCACGTTATACCTACTTGTTTGTTGGTTCACATCTTAAGGAACTCCCAAGTCTTCTTTTCAATCTCATACCAAACTCCTTTTGTTTACACTATTGGGACACAATGATTTTCTTGGTCTGGAGGGTTTTTGTCTGAGATAAGCATATCCTTCTTTATTTTTTTATCTTTTTGGAGAAAGGCATGTACTTATACATCACGAAGGAAGAAGACTGCAAGTAGGGAGAGAGAACAGTAAGAGAGGAAGCCTCTGCATTGGAGGAAATGGCTTTCATGAAGGTAAGAACTCTCGTGGAGCCAGATCTAGTTGTCTACTTGGTCCTTTGCATGCATGGATCATAATGAACCTCCACGAACATTATTAGCCTCCATTTTGTGGTAACTCAAGATATTGTGTAGTAGTAGTTACAACAGTGCGCTCCAGCATTTTAGTTTGAAAATTCCCCTTCCCACTGCAAACACAAACGTTCAAACCATTTTAACTCCAATATGAGAAGTGCGATATTGCCTGACCAAGTGATGGAAATCGATAGAGTGTTAAATTTTAGATAGAGTTTAAGTTTCGATAGAGTTTAAGTTTTGATAGTCTTAATTAGATTTTTCTTGTAGGGATTTTTATTTTTGATTTGTATAGAATTTTATTTTTATCGTTATTATTAGGGATTCCTTTTAAATAAGCCATGTATACAGAAATTGGAAATTAATAAAATGTTGAGAATTAAAAATTTCTTTTTTGTTTAAGCATGGTGATTTGCTAGACAATATGAAATCTTTCATCGTGGATTCGTTGACAGTGGGTGCGAGTCACCTAGGTGGATTGTGAAATCAATATTGAAATTTCTCCTTGTTGAGAGTGGTTGAGAGGTCACCTGGATGGATTCCTAAATCAATCTTTAAATTACTCATCCTCGTGGATTCGTTAAGAGTAGGTGAGAGATTACTTGTGTGTTGAGGCCTCAATTAATTTTTATTATTTTTATTTGTATTCCAAAATTTCTCCCCCTAAAAAAATCTTAAAATTCCTAATTTCCAGATCGCTAATTCTAATTTAGCTTCTGTGTTGTGTCAAATTGATGTTAGAGCTAAAATTTCCATTCCCAACCTTTATCCATCTCTTCCATCTTCTTGTTTTGTTTAATTTTATTTAGTTTTATTTTCAAAAAATCAAAACAAAAAAGAGAAAAAACAAAAAAAAAAAATCCAGATCTGAACTACCATAAAAAAAAGAAAAAGAAAAGAACCCTTATCACGATCTTCTTGGTAGTAATTTTGTCAACTGTTTACAAAACCGCAAGAGATGCCTTGACTTCATTCAACAGCTCCGCTTCCCCTTCATCCACGAGAGAAGCTTTGACATTTGCAACCAAACTTTGACCACCTTAACAGTCGCCTCCACCCCAACAACAATGAATCCCTGACCATGACCATCTTCCGCCATCATTGGAGCATCACAACCCCGATTATCATCAATCTTTGGCTTCCCTCATTGACGTCATCTATGACCAAGATCTAAAGGTCCCCAAACTCTCTACATCACCGTCCTTCCTACCAACTCCATCGACCTCTCCCTCCTAGACATCAACATCTCATCGCCTCGCATGTCACCTTTCTCGGCCTCCTCTTCAACAATTGCAACACCTCCATCTCCGGCTTCCCCTTCTCCAGCAGCCTCCCCCTCTAGCAGATGTGACGTCCCAATTTGCAGTCTCAACACAAGGAACTTGTAGTCTGAATATGCAACCATTGTGTACAACTTGAGTGGGTCTAATTATGAAGAGCCATCCAAGACATTTCAATATTAGTCCTCTCTGAAGTTTCCATCCAAGGTAAAGGAGCCACATGTTTCTTTGCATCATCTGAAAATGAAGATGTGTCCAACATACCTTGATTAGTATCACTTTTGGCATTCACCAGATGTTCATGTTTTCAAATCAGAGAGAATTGATGGAAACTGGATAAGGTAGAGTGTTTTGAATTTTGATTGGATTTTTTAGATACAGTTTAAATTTTGATTAGATTTTTCTTGTAGGGATTTTGGTTTTGATTTTGGATAGAATTTCATTATTTTCATTATTGCTAGGGACAATATTTAAAATAGCGATAATGGTAACATAATGTTTTGGCTTCGTTAGGTTTTGTCGCATATAGCGTAACACATAGCATAGACTATGAAATTTCCTATTTATTTAATAAAAATAAATATAAAACTATATAAAATAATTTTATAAATTGAAAAATAAATTTAAAATTTATAAAAAAAGAATATAAAACTATTTTGTAATACATAATCTATTCAAATTTATATTAAGTTTTACAATAATTTTCACATTTATCTTCATAAATTATATAAAGTCGAAAACCATAATTTCTAAACAAGAAAACAAGATTCTAATTTTTTGTTTCAATTCCAGTTGTAATTTATATTTTGTAATGATTAATTTATTTTATTTGTAATTGTTGATTTCAGTTCAGTTAAAAATTCAATAGAATAAACAAGTAAGATATTTCAGCAACCGGAGAGAAATTACAAGAGAATAAGGAAACAATAACAAACTAGCAAGTTAGCAATTCCACAAGCAATCAAACAAGTCAACAACTAATCAAGTAAAAAATTACAGCAATTCATTAATAATCAAAATAATATTCATCAAATAAAAAATAATAGTAAATACGTAACATAACATAATGTTACGTAATATAACGTAAAATCAATGTTTAAAATAACGATAACAGTAACGTAACGTTTTGTCTCTGTTAGGTTATATAGCATATAATGTAACGCATAATGTAGGTTATGTGATTTTCTATGTATTTAATTAAAAATAAATAAAACTATATAAAATAAATTTTATAAATTAAAAATTAAATTAAAAATTCTAAAAGAAAATGTAAAAAAATTGTATCCCAGTATTAATTATAAATTTCTAATAGTTTCATAGTAATTCTTATATTTATCTTCTTAAATTAGATTACATTCACACTCATAATTTCAGTCATAATCTAAATAATCTAAATAAGAAAACAAGATTTCAAATTTATTTTCAATTATTATCAATATTATAATTTATATTTTGTAATGCTTAATTTATGTTATTTTTAATTGTTTATTTTAGATTAGCTGAGAATTCAATTTAATCAGCTAGTAAGAAATTTCAGTAATTGAAAAAGAATTATAACAAAAAAAAATTCAGTAATTGGAAAGAAATTATAACAAGTAAATAATAATGTACAAATTAATAATACCACAAGCAATCAAATAAGCAAGCAGCAAGCCGTCAAGTAAAAAAACTACAGCAATTCGCTAACAATCAAAATAAATAATCGAAATCAATATAAAAACTATTTAAAAATTATTGTAAATAACGTAGCATAACGTAATTTAACGTAAAGTAACGTAAAATAACATAATGTAAAATAATATAACATAACATAAAAAATGCACCGTTACGGTGCATTGAGTTATTTTCGACTGTTAAGTAATGCTGGCTTTCTGTTAGGTTTCATAACGCAATATAACAGGTTTCATAATGCGTTATTTTCAACATTGCGTAAAATAACATAAAAAACGTACTGTTATGGTGTATTTAATTATTTTCAGTTGTTATGTAGCTCTGAGGTTTTGTTAGGTTTCATAATGCCATGTAACGGGTTTTATAACGCGTTATTTTCAACATTGGTTAAGGATTTCCTATAAGTAAGCCTTCTATGTAGAAATTGGAAATTAATGAAATATTGATAATTAAAAATTCATCTTTTATTGATAATTAAAAATTCATCTTTTGTTTTTTGCATGGTGATTCGCTAGGCAATATGAAATTTTTTATCGTGGATTCGTTGAGAGTGGGTAACATATTACGTGGGTGGATTCCTAAATCAATTTTTAAATATCTCATCGTGGATTCGTTTAAAGTGGGTGAGATAATCTAGATGTTGAGCCCAAATTAAGCATTATCCTTTTTATTTGTGTTCCAAATTTTCTAAAAAATCCATAAAAACCCAAATTCCAAATCTCTAATCCTAATTTAGCTTTCAAGCTGTCACCAAATCTACTTAATATATCATTATAGACCGTACCACCTTAGCTACTCACATAGTTATATTTAGACTATTTATGCTTTTTCCATATCAATCTCAATCAACAACAATAGCTATAAAGCCTTTTTCACATCTCTATGGAACCTGCTTCATTAATACTTTTTCTTCTCTTATTCGTTAATAGGTAGTACTTTGTTAAACCTATTAAGGAAACAACTATATATCCTTTTTGCCAACCTCAAGCATTCATGTCTACTCGTAAGTCCTTTCTTCATTGACTATGCTCTGGGTAGGGACTTAACAATCTCTATTTTGCATACCCAAACCATTTCCCATGTTGTATCTAATTGGAGCTCTCTATTTTCTTAGTCTACAAGTATATGGACAACGTTGTTACCAAGGTTTAAAATATTGAAAGCAGTATTAGTCAATTCCTTGTGATTAGAATTGGCAACATTAGGAGTATCATATCAGCGATATTTCCGATATTGGAAATGTTGGCAAAACGGGCTGATATTTTATGGTATATTGCGTCGGGTACCTCGAAATTTGATATTTGCAAAATATATTGAAATTGGTTGATATTTAAGACCCTGTAAAATAAAGTAGAGGAGGTTTTATACATATTACCATTCTAGCTGCTCATATCCTTGTCCAAACTGAACATACATATGAACTCGTCGACGTAACTGCACAAAATCTTCTCTTGGTCTTTCAGGTCTTTTTAATTCACCTTAGCTTTCGGAGACATCCCAATGTTGCATTTTGAGTTGCTAAGGGTTTTCCAACTCCAGCCATTGATTCTTGTATCCGAATATGGGAAAAAAAAATTAAGAATGTTCTTTGTTAGTCCCCTAAAATCTCCAATATTACTAAGCAAAACTCATTTAAAAATTAAGATTTTAAAAATAAGAAAATTTGAAAAAAAAAAAGACCCCAAAAAGATGGAATCTTGGCATCCTCAATGTGAGGGATCCACGAAGGAAAAAGGCCTTCAAAAGGAGCAGGTAGTTATGTGTTGTTTTCTCCTCAATCTCTTTAACTATCTATGCCATTATCTTTCCACTCTAAATATTTCAAATAAAATATACCTAACCATTCTCCCATCTTTTTCTCTAACCACCCACTATTTCTAATAGGACAATTTTAAAAGAAAATTCAAATCTTAAATTTTATTTATAAAAAAGACCAAGTTCTAATTTATTAAACCAAGTTGTTAAAGTAGGTCATTATTTATGTTTCACGAACTATATTTTCATAAAATTGGAGTTTCCAAATCCTGATTCATACTTTCGAGAAAAGCTTGTTAGTGCAATAAAAGATTCTTAGAGAGCCTAACAATAGCTAATCCTAATTCACGATCCTAAGCCTTATTTATACGAAGAGGAAATTTTAACTAAACCTAATTTATACGAAGTCTAAATATAACTAAGCCCAATTTATACAATGTCTAAATAATAACCAAGTCTAATCCATACTTCTAAATTATATACAATAACCTTCCTTGACCTTGTCCCTGATTTAGACATGTTCATGGACTTTGGATTCTTCTTCATCTTCTTAACCGCCAACCTTTTCATTTTCGAATCCTTGACACGTTCTTTCTCACAGCAGCATTGTTTGTCATTTATCGTTTAAACATTTTTATTAAATAAAGTTTATTAATATTCACTAACATAATGAACATCAGTGACCGGGAAATTTTGCTATTTTGGAGAGAAGATATTGGGATTTTTGTATTTGAATTTGAAAATAGGTTGGTTGAAATGAAGCTAATATGAGCAAGTTGGAAAACTTGGTTGTTTTTAAAGAAATAAATATAAACTTGGTTCTTTTTTAAAATATAATTGAAGATTTGGTTTTTTCTAAAAAATTGTCCTTCCTAATATGTCATTTTCACAAAACCCTCTATCTAAAACCTAAATCCTTGAAGCAGTGAAACTTAAAAAAATTGTGAAAATAGGTATAGAAAATTTTCTTTTTTAAAGGGAAAAAATTCTATTTTTAGACTGCATATTTTAGAGGAATATTGTTTTTTTTCATAGAAACGATCTTTTTATATTCTAGAACAAGGATTATAGGTGGAAGATTCTATATATGCAAAAAAAATGTGAAGAAAGTTGATTTCGTCCTAATAAGCTATCTTATTGGATCAAAAGGAACAAAAATAAGTCTGCATTTACTGGTAAGGTCTTACTTAAATTCATATTTCCCTTTTCTTCCTGAAGATAGAATATCGCTCAAAAAAGTTTATTTCTATAACATTTTTCTATAAATGACATCCATTAACCAAATTAGTTCATTTTATCCATATGATTTTTGGGTTCTAATAAAATAACAAATGTTTGTCATTTAAATCATTTTCAAAATATTTCTTAGATTTTTTTTAGAATTTTAGGAAAACAAAAATGCAAACAGTACTTGAATGTTAGGTATTTGCCAAAAAAATTGGTGCTAATTTTATTATGCATTCAAATGTATCTATGTTATTTCTTTTCAGGTTATTTCTCCTAATTTGTTTGTTGATAAAAAAATATTCTTGGAAAATAGATGTCATTGTGCAAACAAAAATAGTTCTTCCTTAGTGCATGAGTAATTAATTGAGGAAATATATCCTTAATCTAAATAATAAACATAGGATTTGAAAGTAGTTTCCGAACACGACTGTGTTTAGTATCTAAAAAATAGTATAGGTGGTTGTAGCATCCTATTTTAATTAATAACTAAATTTATCAAATAAAGAAAAAGAATCATCTTTTTTTTAATTCTCAAGACTTGCCGATAAAAAATTACTTTTGGAAGAACATGAGCTCGTGTACGTTCTTTTTATAGTTTTTCCATAGAGCCTAAGTAATTAAATTGAGGAAATATGTCTGTAGTTAATTGAATGTCCTATGTAATAATACCTTAATCTAAAAAGTAAATATTGGATTTGAAAGTAGTTTTCAAAGACATATGTCCCGGTTTTAGTTTAATAACCAATTTAACAAAAGATAGAAAGAAAAAAATATCTTATTCTCAATTCTCAAGGACTAGTTGTTCTTGGGGGAGAGGGAGAAGGATGGGAATTTAAGCATCCACCAAAAATAACTGCTCAAAATTTCTCTTGCTTTTCAGCTCTATTGTAGGATGGTAATCGACGCATCTATGGACCAATTTTGGCCCTTCCTATACAAAATTTTGAATTAGAAAAATAAAATTTTCATTTTTAATTCAAAATTTTGCATAGGGCGGAGCCAAAATTAACCGATGGATGCATCCATTACCATCTCTAGGCTCTACCATGACTCTTCTATAACTATTTTGAAATACATAGCTCGGTAGACTCTCATACAATAATGAAAACATTTTTTTTGTAATTCTACATCAATTTCTGCACATGCAGGAAAAATTCAAAAAAAATAAATAAAGTTTTTTATCTTTGTTATGTATTTCATTAAATATCAATGATCTCTCTTTTTTCTCTTTCTTCTCTCTCAATCTCTTATCCATTGCAATTATTTTCTTCGAGGATGTATTAAAACAAGATAAATTTAGAATATTACATATGTCCTACGGCTTAAAAGACGTAATTTATCTGTGACGTAATGAGAAAAATGAGATAATAAACTCTATAAATTCTTATAAAATAATGAGCTTATTTCTTATAGATTTTCAAAATCTTGTAGCTTTTTATTGAATTTTTGAAAGCTATTCGATTTTTCTAGCCAAACCCACAAATTTTTTGCAACGTTATTTAAATTGACTCCCTACTGTGAGTTGTGAACTCGGAACCTCTCACAAATTAAAGAGGGTGATGCCACTAGAGACAAGACTTATTGGCTTTTGAAAGCTACTCTTGGTCGAACGATTTCACACCTTATTCAACATAAATGCAAGTATCTGGTGCCTTACTAGGTTTTGTTCATACAAATATTTCCATTATTATCTTTCCTTTCCTATTTTTCATAGCATTAGGTTCCTTTCAATATTTAATTTAATCTTAATTAATAAATTTTCATTAAATGCAGTTCAACGTGCATATATTATTCTCTTCTATCTATTATGACAAACATTCTCTATCAACTAGAGACTAAATGCTTAGTAGGCAATGAATATTTTATACTTTTTTGAAAATAATAAATTGGTCTTACACTTTTAAGGCATTTAATTGTTTTTAGAATATATTAAAACAATTTAAGATAGAAGCTAATCTACCTAGCAATACCAGAATGATTTGTGCACAATATGGTACAAGCTAATCTAACTTTTAATCGTGTCATGCCTTTATACAATACTGAAACGTAATAAGGTTTTATTTCATTAATATTATTGCCTGCATGCTGCATGGGATTCTCACTTGATGCATCAGGTTAAGAAAAAGGCCATTATTGTTTAAAGTTTTCTTGTTGTTAATTTTAAATTATTAAGCCTTTTCTCTAATGTTCCCGCAAATTTTTTTGGAGGAAAATTCACATAAATTGATAGGGCCCTTTAGAAAATAGGATTTTTAAAATACTATAAAATTATTTGGTGCCTAGTTTAGTAAGGATACATTTTCATTTTTCTAGAGATGGTTTTTTCTAACCTCTTCTCCTTGGACCCAAAAAAAAGAAAGAATATACTCTTAAGAAAATAAACTCAAAACTGGAGAAATTGGATACACCTCTCCCAAATTTGGTAGTTTCCAAGAATTTGAATTAAAAAAAAACTTTTAATAATAATAGATTTTCTTACTTGAAAATAGGATACCAACATAGGGATTTGGTAGTTTCTTACTAGATGTCAGCATTTGAATTTTTAAAAATTCAATTAAAAAGGTAAAAAATTTTTTTGGAGAAGTTATCTTTCCTAAAATTATCCTATGGTTGTTTTCTAATTTTAGTAATTATTGTATCTCGTGAATTCAAAAATGTTTTGAAAAGAGTGGGTTAGAGAAATGCCCTTACATGCTAGATTCAACTTTGATAAATGTTCTGTTGCTTTTATCTCCAAAAAATAAGTTTTCAAGTATAACTGGATCCTTGATTCAACTTCTAATCACATTCTACATAAGTGTTTTTTAAATTAGTTTACGTTTTATCCAAATAATTTTATAGCTGAATTTACCATTTATTATCAATACTTTGATTAGTATTTTTCATCATGTTCTTAGTTTGTATTTGTTGAGTTTTGATTCCTATTTGACTTTGTGCCAAACCAGCTTTATTTGATTGAGACCTTGTGCCAAATTAATCCTATTTGATTTGGAGCTTGTGCCAAACATTACTAATCTATATAAGGGAGTTAGATAGAGCCTTTAGAGACGTCTCTCTTTTGCATCTGTCAAATTTTTTTGTAGATTTATAGAGATCCTTTATGAGAAGAGTTCATATTTGTTGAGTTTTGGATCAATTTCTAGGATCCCTATGTGAATTAAAGTTTGTGCCAAACCAACTCTTTTTGACTTAGAATTTGTGTCAAACCAATCCTATTTGATTTAATGTTTGTGCCTGACATCCCTAGTCTATATAAGAGGGTTAGAAGAGCCTTTAGAGACATCTCTTCGTGGAGGTTTATAGAGATCTTTTATGAGAAGAAAACTCTTTTGCATCTTTTGTGAGTTTTTGGTTGTCTACTCAATTTGTGAGATTTAACTTGTAACTTTGAGATATTTGATAGATCCAATATCTGTGATTTGTAGCATCATCAATACTGAAGTTTTATTTGGCGGACGTAGAACTTGTTCCGAATCACGTAAATCCTTAGTGTTCTCTGGTATGGTATGTTCTTTTTAAAATTTTTGTTTTTAGTCGATTTATCTATTGAATCTCAATAATCTCTATTCCTCTATTTGAATTTGTGCTTCTACATAACAAGCACTATCAGGGTGATTAATTAGTAACAAGTACTATTAGAGCATTAGGTTTTATTCCTTGAGTTTTGAGAGATTAGGGTAATTGGAGATTGATAAAGGTGAAACTTTTTCTAAAAAACATGCTGAGAGATTCAACTTTATGTTCATCGGCACCACAATCGACATCGGAGGAGTCTTCGAAGTCTTCAATGTCCTAAAGATTTACAGTGACGTACACCAAGTTCGAGATGAAGAAGTTTGATAAAGCGAATAACTTTGGTATGTGGAATACGAAATTATGGATGTCTTTTTTTAATAGCAACTACAAATAGCATTGGAGACAAATAAGTCCGGGATATTATGAAATTGATATGCTGGCCAAGTTGGTGTCTGGGATTATATTTCAACATTGTAGGGACTTGATTAATATTTTGCAAGTTTGAAGAACTTCAAATGGATTTGGCCAACCAATATTTGCATTCACATTCGTGATGATTTTATTTGTCTTGGATTGTTTGATGGAAGCTCATTTGTTGAAACTTCGAGTCGTTTGGATTAAGAATTGGAATCTTGCCAAGATGGACATTTATTGTGTTTTGGTTCAATTCTACGATTCTTATTTGTCTTAATGTTTGTGCCAAATCAATTCTATTTGACTTAGAATTCGTGCTGCACCAACTCTATTTGACTTAGAATTTGTGTCAAACTAATTCTATTTGATTTAGAGTTTGTGCCAAACGTCCCTTATATGTATGAGGGGTTAGATAGAGCCTTTAGAGATTTAGAGAGATATTTTGTGAGAAGAAAACTCCTTTGCGTCTTTTAAGAGTTTTTGTTGTCTTTTCAATTTGGGAGATTAATTTTTAACTTTGAGAGATTTGAAAGACCCAAAATTTGTAATTTGTAATTTGCAACATCACCAATAGTAAAGTTTGATTTGGCCTGTGGATATAGGACTTACTCTGAACCACCTAAATCCTTGGAGTTCTCTGGTTTGATCTATTCTCTCAAAAGTTTATGTTTTTAGTTGATTTATCTGATGAATTTCAACAACCCCTACTTCTTTGTTTTGGATTATTATTTGTTGCTTCCGCACAACAATATTTTCTTTTCATATATCTCTAGAAAATGCATCTCTACAAGGTAATCCAAAAAATGAGGTGTCTTTCATGTTTGAAAAATATGGTTAATTTATATCTTTTTTCATTTTTAGATTTTATAACAAATGAGCAGTGAAATCTTTATAGTCAACTGTTTTATTTTTCATGGTTTTATGTATATTGTAGTTTCTGTATAATGGTAAGATAATAATTTTACGATAATGGAAGGTTCTAAATTTAGAATTGTACTAGATCTCAGCCTTTAAATTGCGTTAGATTTTCAGCTGTTAATTTGAAATAAGCCTTAATTTTTTCTTTATGATTTTTCATATTCTTAAAAGCATATAAAATATTTGGATCAGCTCATCATAACGTGAAAGGTTAAATTTTACTCCATCCCCAAAATAAACACCTCAATATATTTCCAAGCATTTGTGTGGGTTCCCCTATTTTATTCTGAGCGATTCTGATGGAAGGAAATGGTTGGGCTCAGGTAGGAAAATTTGACGCTTTTTTAGGGAGGAAAAAAAAAACAATGGTAAATATTCGCACACACTAATTAACCCAGACTGAAAATCTCTAGGACAACCCTGCTGGGATTCACAACCTAGTACCTCTCTATTCGTAGAGGTGGGATATTACCGGCTGGGCATCCTGCTGTCACGGTAAATGCTTTCCTGTTTATGAAGAATTCACTATAAGTAGCTTTCTTTGACAATTTAATGGTCAGTTATTTTCCTTTTGTACTTGTATTGAAACTTTTGTATGAATTGCATAAAGCTGATATTTTCAATGTTACAACTTTACTGTGCTCAATTCACATTTGCATGCGCAAATATTTGTGTGTCGAAGCAATCATTTGACCTTACAGACTTAACCCCCGACCCCATTGATGTCTGATATATGCTTCAAAATCTGGAACCTATTGTTTGATGTTAATGGACACCTTTTATATTGCAGGACTTTAGTTCATCTTGGGACATTCGTGCCACTCCAACTTTCTTTTTCCTGAAAGATGGGCAGCAGCTGGACAAGCTTGTGGGTGCCAACAAACCGGTGCTTGAGAAGAAGATAATCACATTTGCTGACTCTGCCAGCGTTCCAAGTGCTAGGGAAGCAGTGATGTGAGGAGAGATACGGCCGAGTGTAATTTTCCAAAGTCTCTTCTTCCTGATTTTTCGGAAAGAGGTGTTAGCAATAGAACCATGGTTGTCTTGATTCTTTGCCAGCCTCAAGTCGAAGTATGTGATGCAAGCTGAACATAATTTTGTGTGCTCCCGTATTTATTTTTGTTGATTTTTTTTTTTTTTTTTTTTCGTAACAATGACCATGAGGTCCTTCTATACACCACCCCTCTGTATATGGGGTCATAAATTGTTAAGGGGTGCCTGCAGTCGGAAATCAGAGATGTTGTGTGATAAGTGGTTGTTTTTGTGAAGGATTTAAGTCGGTGTTTCGTGTGCTTTACTTTCTCCTTTCTTTAAGGCCGAGGTTTATGAGATGATTTGATTTGAGATCTTGTTAACAGAGAATTCTGGGATCTGCAATTAGTAATACTTTTGGCTGTTACTTCCATGACTGCCCGATCTGATCGTTTTCTTGCTGATGATATCATTGTGATTGCCGCTGAGTATTAATCTGTCTATTTCATGAAGTCGAGTTCAACATCCTTTCACTCCAAAGAGTTAACTTACATAAAGAGAGCAATGTTGCCCCATCTGATGTAAGAACTGGATGGAAATACCTTCAAAATTCAATAAGCAATTGCGAGTTCGGTGGTTTCATGTAGCGATAGCAATGCTGTATTCGTATGATGGAAGCAATCTTCTCTAGCTTCGAAAGTCATATAGCGGATGCAGAGAAGCTTGCTTCTCGTACAAAAAGCCCTGACGTAAAACAACTAGGGCCCTTCTAAAAGAGAAAAACAACAACATAACAACTGAGGAACGGAGACGTTAACTGATGATTACCGTTGAAAGTCCTAGCCATCTTATCTCTAATCACAATCCTTTGATCAATCAAAACCAGTCATCCTTGCATTGTTAAATGAAATAAAAAAAATAATCGAAAATGAATAAATGAACAGGTGCGAAAGCAAGCAAACAAAAGGATATTATACTTGATCAATCAAAACCAGTCACCCTTGCATTGTTAAATGAAATAAAAAAATAATCGAAAATAAATAAATGAACAGGTGCGAAAGCAAGCAAACAAAAGGATATTATACTTGATCAATCAAAACCAGTCACCCTTGCATTGTTAAATGAATTAAAAAAATAATCGAAAATGAATAAATGAACAGGTGTGAAAGCAAGCAAACAAAAGGATATTATATATGTGCACATTATCTGGAAAACGCGGCATCTGGTGGGTGGGTGGGCCGGTGCCTTGGTGGTTTTGGGCGGAATTTCTCCAGCTAAAACCAACCCAGGACACCCCCATCGCACTACGGGCGTTGGATCATGCATCTACAGATGGCAACCTCTCTCCATTATTAAAAAAAGAGAGAATAAATAGAGGATTGCCAACCTCTCTCTGACCATGTCCAGCCTGTTATGCTCATAATGGATTTGGATTCTCTCTGCAGAGGATGGTTCTACATCCAATTATTAACTTGGCGGATGGTCAAAATCCTTCCCAAATTAACACACCATATCACGTGATTTGCATCCATATATACTTTAGGCTAAAGTAAAGTAGATAAAACCCCGCAAAGTATCATGTTTTTTTTTTTTTTCCAAAAAACTCTATAAACTATTTTATACTAAGTAAATTTTCATGATGTTTCAGAAAATTTCAAAGGACAGAAAATTTCTAAGTACATTAGCAGAAAATTAATAAATTAATTTAAAAATGCATTATACATATACTTTTTGATTTTTCTAAATATACACTCTCTAATTTAGTAAATTTAATCAAAACATGTACACCTGAAATTATCAGTGGATATTCTCTGCATTTTTAAATCGATCAATTCATGTCCATTGTATTTGTGTAGGAGTTTCTATAAAATTTGAAACTTCATTGAGAGTTTATATAATATAAATTTTTTTTATGAGTTTCTAAAAAAAAGTTAATCCTTTGCGAGAGTTCTTATACTTTACAAGTACCATACACTAAAAAAAAGTGGGACTCGGATATTAGCAAGAAATATGTATATATATAACACAATTGCAGTCCACAGCAGACTTGAACAAATATGTTGACGAACATAACTCAAAAGATTACACAAATTGATATTCAGACTTTAACAAATATTACATCCACAAACTCCTTAAATATACTCATCAAATAGAACCAAAATAAATAACAACGACAAGACTAAATATCAGATCTTAAGCTTTAGTCCAATATTGTTTGGCATATTACTAAGAATACAACACAGAAGGAAACCAATCCAAATCAAATCTCACCGCCCTTTCGGGTTCATGATCTGCGAGAACACCGCGCTCGGCGTCAGCCCGTCGGAGTCCTCGCTGTTGAGGCTCCGACCTCCAATGCTCATCGTGGTGGTTGTTGTGGTGGTGGTCGTGGTGGTGGTTGAGTGATCCATCGGTGCATCATCCACATTCTTCCCTCCCTTCACCAAGGGCGCACACTCGCCATCCGACAGCCCACCGCCAACTACGATGATCCCCCCGCTCTCCTCCGCGCTCTCCTGCAGCTGCAGCGCAAACTCAAGGTTCCACAGCACGTCGCCCATCGACGGCCTCTCAATCCCCTGATCGGACACGCACTTCTCGGCCGTCTCAGCAAACTTCTTGAAACACTGCGGCGCAATCTTCCCCCTGAGATAAGGATCCACCATCTCCTCAAGGTTACCCTTTTGCTGGCAATGCAGTGCCCACTCGGCCAAGCTTACTTGCTCCTTGGGGAGCGTCGGGTTGAGCGCTGGCCGAGCCAACAGGACCTCGAACAGCACCACCCCAAAGGAGTACACATCGGACTTGTCGGTCAGCTGCTGGCGCCGGAAGTACTCGGGGTCCAGGTACCCGAAGCTGCCCTTCACCACCGTGCTCACATGTGTGTTGTCAAGTGTCGGACCAGTCTTGGACAGCCCAAAGTCTGAGACCTTGGCGACCCATTTCTCGTCGAGGAGGATGTTGGTGGTCTTGACGTCGCGGTGGATGATTGTGTGCTTGGCTCCGGTGTGGAGGTAATGCAGCCCGCGGGCAGCCCCGATGCAGATCTCGAGCCGCTGCCTCCACGGCAACGGTGGCTTCTGGGTCTTGTACAGGTGCTCCCGGAGAGTTCCGTGCGCCATGTAGTCGTACACCAGGATCATCTCGCGGTTCTCCTCGCAGTAACCGATCAGAGACACCAAGTGCCGGTGCCTGAGCTTGGAGAGCATCTCAATCTCGGTCTGGAACTCGTGCACTCCTTGCTCTGACAAAGGATTCCCTCTCTTGATCGCAACCCTCATCGACCCGCCATCAATGTCGCCACGGTAGACCTTGCCGAACCCACCCACGCCAAGGAGGAGAGCCTCGTCGAAGCCATTGGTGGCCGCTTCGATCTCTGCAAACGAGAAGTGGCGGCAGAGGTTGGAAGGCAGTGACGAGGCGTAGCTCCCGGTGGTGTTTGTCTTGGCAGAGCCCGCAGAGTGCGAATTGCCGTAGAGCGACAGCGGCAGCCAGCCCGACGGGCCGTCGCTGGATCCAGCATCCTTCCCTCTCCTCTTCTTCTGCTTCTTGCACACTGCAAACACCAAGAAGCACGCGACAGCGACAGCAACCACGCCGCCCACGACTCCACCGGCAACCGCCCCGGCATTGATCTTCGAACTCTTCTCATGAGTAAGTAGAACCTTGTCAGGTTCGGCATCGACCTGCCGCAGAGGATCAGGGTTCGGCCCAGCGAGATTGCCGCCACTCTCAATCTTGAACACCTCCATCCCATTCAAAATGGCATCGACGTACTGTGGCTTCGTCTTCTCGTCAGGATGCAACGCGACCCAAAGATCCACCATCCCCTTCCCCGTAGTAACCACAACAAAATCAACGAAATATGGGTGCCCGAGCCCGTCGCTCCACTGAATCACATCGGCCCCATCAAAGGCCGTCTGGTTATTGAGAAATATATCAAACACCCTCTGGTTCGGCAGCGTGATCTCGCTCTGAATCTCGCAGAAATGCATCCTGACCAAGTAGTAGAACCCGGCGTCGACCGACATGATCCAAGTGAGGTTGCTCTCTCGATTCACCGCCACAATCGGCCCCATCGACCTCGCGGTGGCGTACACATCGTGCGGCGCAATGTACGCCGGCACATTGGCCGTGTAGTCGATAGTCACGTTCGGGTCGGCCGAATAAGTCACACCGAACCCGGCGCCGAAGATGTACATCGCGTCGTCGTCCCACGACCTGAACAGCCCCGAGTCCCCGGGCGGGGAGATCGCCTGCCCGCCGACGTTCAGCCTGTACACCGTCTGCAGAGCCCAGGTGGGATCGATGGAGTACGGCAGCGGCTCCCCGCCGTTGATTAGGTTCGGCGGGTTCAGCGAGATGTCCGAACCGAACAAATCCGGAATCGACAGAATCTCGATGCCGTTGACGAAGGCGTAGGCCTTCGAGTAGTTGCTTGACGGGGTGAAGGTGACGTTGAGCACGGTGGAGGACACGTTGACGCAGTACTCGCGGACCAAGTAGTCGAAATTGAGGGCCTGGGTCGTCTGCAGGGCGCTGAAGTTGCTGAGCAGCGTGATGGGGCCCGCGGTGACGGAGAAGATGGCGTCGGCGGGGTCGGAGTTGGAGTACTTCGAAGGGTAGAAGTGGAGGCGGAGGAACTTGCGGCCGGGGCCGAGGGGGAAGGCGTAGGTGAAGGGGGAGGTGAAGAGGCGGGCGGTGAGGTAGGGGATCTGAGGGACCGAGGAGTCCTGGGCGGCGGCGGTGGGGCCGGGGGAGGTGAGGCTGGGGTTGTACTTGGACCCCACGTCGCCGAACCACTGGCGGCCGTCGGGGTCCTTGGCGGTGCCGGACGCGCCGCAGTTCAGGAGGATGTCGTCGCGGGGGTCGAAGGGGGCGCTATAGTTGTCGCCGGCCGCCGCAAGGGCAGCGGCCGGGAGCAGCAGCAGCAGGAGCAGCGGGGCGACGACGAAATACGTCATGTCGGATCGTAAGCTACAGGCTCTTCAGCATCAATCAGATGGATCTGAGATGAGAAGTGAGTTGGGTTCAGCAGATCTAGATTTTTTTTCCTGGGGAAATAGGATACTAAATTGAGAAAGAAAAAAAAAATCTTTTACTACATAAAAATCGAATAAAATGGATGGAATTGAATCAAAGAAGGGAGAGAAATGAGTTACCTGGAAAGGATCGAGGAGAGTAAAAGGGTCCGGAGACTGAGGGATACCGGCAACAGAAGAACATGGGGGCGAGTTAATTTCGTTGGACCTGCCATATCTTATATATAGCGACTCTTAATTATTAGGTTTATTTACATATCTGTTCCTTACATCTTTGAAATTTAGAATTTAGTCCTCAAACTTTGATATTTATAATTTAATTTACAAATATGTGAGTTACTAAAATTTAGTACCAAACTGAGTCGTTTTCTTAGTCCGAGACTAAATTGTAGTAATTAATTTTGGATACTAAATTCTAAATATAAAGATTTTGAGACTAAATTTATTTAATTAATTAATTTATTTATTTTTGTATATTTACAGTTTAGTAGTCAAGGAGACATGTTTTTGCAGAATACTTCTTATCATCTTCAACTTGTGAAGTCGTCCGATTTTGTAAATTTTATTCAAAAAAAAGCCACTAGCTAAAAGGAGATTGACGTTCTGCAGTCCATACTACATGTTGAAACTTTAAATTAGAGTTAATTACATTCATACCTGCTATAGTATAGAGTTGTATAACTTATCAATCTTAAAGTTTAAAACTCTCACTATCTAAGTCATAATTATCTAAGTCATCGTGTTTTAATTACACTCAAATTCCTGATGTAAGTGAGAGTTATACATTACATAATACATTACATAATACAGGGAGTCTGAATATAATTGACCTTTTAAACTAACATAGACATTGCAAGAAACTGGTATTAGCCCTTTGTGAGACATTTCATTATATTAGACATTTCAAATTCCACTTCTGATTCAAGTTTAATTGGAGTAAGATATATAGATTATATTTTCACGTGTAGGACCTCATTTGTCACTCCTTTACGAATCGATGAAGTCCAAAACTTAAAAGGCTTTTGGACCATGCCTTTGATTTTTTCCCCCAAAATTATATTCCTTTTTGCGAAGAAGGACCATGGTTAAAGGATAAAATAGATACTACAAAATTTTTGAACTATAACGCATTGCATCTTAAATTACGGGCAGCATTTGGTGTAATGTCTCTATTCTTTCAACGGCTTTCCAAAATTAAGGATGCCACTAAAAATATTACTAGACTATCCAACAGGCATAGGGATTTGGAATAACCATAATTACTGTCACATTCAGATGAATAGTAAGATATGAAAATAAAAAGAATTTATTTTTATAAAGAGAGTTCAAATATAAACAGATAGCGTTGCTGCTTACCAAGTCCTCCATTTCGGGACTCGAGTTCAAATATTGTTCATGGGTGAAAATGAAATCAATTCTAGTAGTTGAATGATATGTTATATACCTTACTAAAACCATCTTTCTCATTTCGGATATTAGAAAATTTATGGAATAACTTTTTGATATCCTGAATGAGAGATATAAACTGCATAAGTAATTACATGAATAATTTAATATTTTATAATTAGAAAATTTGGTGATTTTTTAGAAAATTCTTAAAAAAATCCTAAAAATAAAATTATTAGAAAAATAATAACCGTAAAGATTGAAAATCATTTAGAGTTATGGATTTCAAATTACACCCACCAAAAATTACTTTGGTGTCCTAGTTGATCTTTGATAACTCTAATTTGACACGATCTGACCTAAAGGAATGATACATATAATAAGAAATTTGGGATATTATACCCTACTCACCTAAAAAAAAATTGTCTTCGAAATTTAAACTATGAGACATAAAGGAAATGTCTAAATATGAACAACTACAAAACAATCGATAAGCAAAAATTGTATTGGTGTTTATTTGATCTAGATCATACCTGTCGCAACTATTCTGAAAGACTATGCCTCCTCAGCATGCATCATTCCAAACTGTCCATGCTTCGGCGTGCTTCGTTCTGCCCCCTAGCATGTGCGTGGTTGTTATGTCTTAGGTAACCTCTATTGATTCTGTCATTGGCCCCTCTAAACTGGTGGGTGTCCCTACTGCTGACTCATATGACGCTATGGCGTCTACATATTGTCCGAGCGATATTTGACCACCCGGTGATTAGCCGATCCATATCGAAAACATACTCTTTAAGCTTTTCTGCAGTCCCTCTAAACTTGTCCTGGCACCTTGAAAAACTTGCATATCACTGGACCTTTGTGTCACAACTCTTGCTGCTTTGTTGAATAACTCTCATCCTCATAAGATATTGAATAGACTTCCAAATGGAATGGTTTCTTACTTATTACTAGTTTCACTTCTCTTGATACTTGCTTTAACCGACATGCCGCTTCAAGTACCTCATAATACATCTTGTAGGTTTGAGCAGCCAAATGCTCTTTGATATTACGTTATAATCCTTGTTGAGATAAATGTGTTCAGTCCTCCTATTTGCCCATCAAGTTAGGAGCAAAACTTTTGAGTTTTACGAACTCAACTGCATATGCATCCAAACTTTGATCCCCTTGTTGTGGTTCCAAGAACTTCTTTCCCATTTTTCGTCTTGTCGATGCATAGAAAAACCTGACATGGAATACCTCTATGAACTTCTCCCAGATGAGAAGTTCCTTGTATCTTACCCATTTGGCCAGTCACCGTGTCCTGGCCATATTAGTCAATTGAATACACACTACCTCTATCCGATTCTCCTTAAGTATTCATGTCGCCTTCAATAGATTTTCCATATCCGATCTACTATTTCTTTAAGTGAACATTCTGTCCTTACAAATACTGATGGCTATAGTCTTCTAAAAAAAAAAAAATCTAATATTGTCCTTATTTTTTCTAGCTCCCTCGATGCCAACATCCGCTTTAGCAAGGTCATCGTAGTCTGCTATGCTTGCATTATGCTTTGGATCGAGTTTTGGTGTTCAGTAACCTCCTCTCTTAGACTGGTACTAGCAGATGAACTTACTGTCATCATTCTGTAATGGGCTAAAAAAGAACTTCAATGAAATGATAGGTATGATAAAAATAAGATAGATGACTAAGATCAAGGATAATTTAACATATTCTTATATGACAGTAGTCACATGCTCTTCAACTAAATCTAAACCCTACTATTACCTTGTAACTCTCCAATTTTTGAGTTGTTTCCAAAATTGAGTACGCCATTGAAAATCTCACTAGATTACCCAAGAGGTAAAATATATTGGAATAACTATAACTACTAACACATTTAAATGAATAAATAATATGTCTGAAACTAGAAAGATTTTATTTATACAAAAGAAGTTCAAATATAAATATATATGTACAAAGCTGACACCATCAATGCATTGTTTTTACTATCCCATTATGTATTACAGATGGCGCTACTACCTATCAAGTCCTCCATTTCAAGACTCAAGTTCGAATATTGTTCATGGATAAAAATGAAATCAGTACCAAAAGTTGATTGTAATACCCTACCTCAATAGTTCCACACCGGATGTGAAACAAGTGGTAAAGCAGTTTATAATGATTCCAGTGAAGTCATTAAATACTTGTAACTAGCCTTTTTGGTGGGAGGAATTTGTAACTAATTATAAACTATTTTAATTTTTGTTATTCTGCTAGAGGTTTTGACATATTCAAACCGAATATGTTATCGATACCTGTACATACTCGTTTACCATATAACAAGGTGGGGCGCTCGAGGTATTGAAGTGGTATTAGAGTCAGACACCAACCGAAAGTGTGTAGAACTAAGTGTCACATTGACCTAAGTGTTGCACGAAGTAAAGTGTCACATAAAAGTGGAGGCCACCTGTTGAATATATGGGAGATACTACTTTGTGAAGTATTAATATATTACATGCCCCATTGACAATAACGTCAGATCGTAAAAGGAGAGAGAATGCAATACTCTAGCTCAATAGTCCCACATCGAATGTGAAATAAGAGTTAGAGTAGTTTATAGTGATTCTAGTGAAGTCATCAAGTAATGTTAGCTAATCTTCTTGGGAGAGGAATATGTAATTAATTATTAGATATTTTAACTCTTATTATCTTGCAAGAGATTTTAGCATATTCAAACCGAATATATTACCGATACATGTACGTACTCGTTTATCATATATCGGGTGGGACGTGACAAGTATTAAAGAAATGTGAGACAACAGTTAAAATGGTTTATAATAATCCCAGTGAAACTATTAAGTAATTGTAACTAGCTTTTCGGGAGGAAGAATCCATGACTAATTATAAATTATTTTAATTCATGGTATTCTATCATAGGCTTAGTATATTTCTACATGAATACGTTATCGGTGTTCTGCTACCCAATTTTCAAGTAGGGCATTACTTTGACCGATATGTTGCATACCTTATTAAATCCATTTTCTCACTCCGGATATCAAGAAATTTATGGTATAGTTTTTTTATATTCGTAATGAGAGATATAAATTATCAAAGTAATTATAGGAATAATTTAATATTTTTAATTAGCAAAATTTGTGGATTTTTCAGGAAGTTCCAAATTTTTTTAAAAATCATAATATTAGAAAAACAATAACCGTAAAGATTGAAAGTCATTTGGAGTTATGAATTTCAAGTTACATCTAACGAAAGCCACTTTGATATCATATTTGACCCCTAATATCCCTACTTTGCATAATCGGCCCAAAAAAAAGATACGAGTGATGAGAAATTTATGAGATTGCATCCAACGACATATCGAAAATGAACATGATAAGCCAAAGCACATGATTAATGAATATGCGCTATACCCACATGACTACATACATGTATATAATAAGACAACAACATGAAATTAGAACAATAAATTTATTCAGATCAATGACGATCAAGGTAAGTCTATAAGAACTCAAAAAATATTACTTAAAAGAACATCCGGAAATTAAAGTTTGAAGACAACAAAGATAAGGAAGGATAATAAAAATTTTCTCAATAAAACAATAAAAGTTAAGTAACGGAATGAGTTTCCCAAAATCCTTTTTTTAGCTGAAGCATCTCCTGAGCCTCTTCCTCTTTCTAAATGTGGACATCCATGTTTTGTTGGTTCTCTTCTTCTATCATATGTAAATCAATATTATATTGGCGTGCCAAACCATAATCATTGGAACGACCTATTAAAAATAACGATAAATGCATACATATTACACAACATACTATATGTATACTAAACAAGACATCAGTAATTTGACTACATGCAATGGTGCCATAAGGTAATCATATTATGTATGAGGTACATTGTAGATCAAATCATGCTTCCTTGAAAGTCATGATAATAATGTAAATGGAAGTATACGCTGTGTCATGTCATGATTGTATTGTGAGAATAGTAATAAAGGATATAAAGTACTGGTAAAATAGGAAATATGCTATTAGAGTCAATTATGAATGCATTTGGAACTTTTAGAAGTAATGTACTATATATTTTATGAGTATATGTGCATACTTGAAACCACGGGTATGATTCTTAGTACTGTCTCAGGACATACAGTCAGATACTAATAAAAACATGAACTCCGATAAATATAAGCTCTATCGCATGACACTATAATAATCATGTCAATTCAGTAATTACCCAAAACCTCTGTAGTCATGTTATTAAGTTTCGATTATACAACCTCATAAAGTGTATCTCCTAAAATAAATGTATAGTGCATTCTTCGAGTTCCCCTTAATCCTATGAATTTATTACACATTTTATGCATATGAAATTTTTTTCACTAATATGCTAAATGCAATGCAAAAAGGTACAGACAATTGAGGTCAAAAGATTATGAATTCATATAATTACTTATGATTACAGATATTTAAGTTTCATACAAAAAAGATATGAATAGTTGAAATTGAAATTACTTGGAAGCAACAAAAAATGGTATTTAATGTTTCAGATCCATGACACCTTCTATGATATGTTATTGGTTGTTTGTTAATATAAAAGTAAAATTGAACAACACAATTATAATTTGGTTGTTTATTAATATAAAAGTAAAATTGAACAACACAATTATAAACTAAGGAAAAGAACCAAATGGAACACACACACATAAATCCTGTCTAAAATACTCTTTTTGTTTTATTCTTTATTTTCTTCCTTTCAAGATGAGGTAAACATTTAAATCTAATTTTTGCAGTTCAAGAAAACAATTAACACACATATATATGAGAAAAATTGAAAAGGACTGACAGCTTACGCAAGTTACCTTAACTGTAGTTCATTTTTACTATCTCAAATAATCTTTTTTAAGAATTTCTTTTGGATTATGATCTCGACCTCCTAGGGTTTGCCCAATTTCTTAGGTTTTAATTTTGATTTGGTCTTCCATCAAGTTATCACAAAATTAATGGTTTTCAATGAATAAAGCATTTTATATGCACTTGATGAAAGGGTAAATGAACTCCAAAATTTACGAAATTTAATCTGAAAGAATTTAAAGAGGTAGAAATAGTAATTGTAAAAAGAAATTGAAGAAAAATCATTAGATCATTATAGTTTTGTTGCTAGCTAACGTAACTTTTCCTGAGTTGGCGGCTCACTTACAATAATATATATATATAAAACTCTGTTTCTTTTTCTAAACTAATAAACTTATTATATTTTATTTAGTTTGTTCGGATTTCAATATCTGGTTATCCTAATTTAATTTAACAAACCTAATAATTTAAATCGGTTCGGATTTCCATATCTGTGTTTCCTAATTACACAGATGAAATAATATTTCAATCATTTCTATATAGGTTCACCCATGCAATCTCCATGGTCTAAATAGTTGTTAGTTATATTTAATTATCCTAATTTAATTTAACAAATATAACAATTTAAATAAGTTTGGATTTCCATATCTAGATTTCCTAATTCAACAGATAATATAATATTTCAATCATTTCTATATAGGTTCACCCATACAATCCCTATGGTCTGAATAGTTGTTAATTGTATTTAGAGGTATTTACAGGTTTGTCCCTTAAATCTTTATAAATTATGATTTAGTCCTCCAAATCTTCATATTTAGGATTTAGTCCCTTAAATCCTCTAAGTTACTACAATTTAGTCTTTCCATTAATTTTTCCGTCCAAATAAACAACATAATTTAATTTTTACTTTTTTAAAATAATGAAATAACTTAAATACCCCTATGAAGATAAAAAGAAAAAGAATAGAGAGATAGAAGAGAAGAAGAAGGGGAAGCCAATAAACCCAATGAAGAAAAGGAAAATAGAGGAGGAAGAGAGCAGGAGAAGAGAGGAAGAAGAGGGAAGGAGAAGAGATGAGGAAGAATGAAGAAAATGAGAAGAGAGGAGTAAGAGGGAAGAAGGAATGGAAAAATCAGGTCAAAAAATAAACTGGGCTAACAGAAGTTAGGGAAGGGGACTAAATTGTAGTAAATTAGAGGATTTGGGGGACTAAATCCTAAATATGAAGATTTGGGAGGCTAAATTATAATTTATAAAGATTTAAGGGACAAATCTGTAAATATCCCTTGTATTTAATATATTCAAACTAATATAACATTATTTAATCTATTTCCAAATTTACTTTGAAAATTGTACTAAACTTTGCAATTAGAAACCCAAAAAATAAGGACCTTGCCATGTGGACGGGGGGCTACTGCCTCTCTCACAAATTTCATGTACATTCTTAAAATTATTTGGAATTTTGGGAGAGCGGTCATCTACTAATTGCTTGAGTATCGAGATAGTAGGCATTTAGACATCAAAAAATGATTTTTTTTGGGGGGTTCTGTCCCTTACATCTTTAAAAATTAGAATTTAGTCCCCCCATATCTTCATATTTATAATTTAGTCTCCCAAAGTTACCACAATTTAGTCTCTCAGCCATATTTTTGACCTGAATTTCCCGTTATACCCATGATTTACTTCAGTTTAGTCATTTCTTTCCTTCTCCTCTTCTTAGTGGGTTTCTCTCTCCATTCTTCTCCTATCTCTCTTCCCTCCCAACTAATTTCTAAAGTGAAGTAATTCAGGGGAACCCAATAAGAAGTGGGAAGAGAAAAAGATGAGAAGAATGGGGAGGGAAATCTAATAAGAAGAGGAAGAGAGAAGAGAATACTAAAGTAAAGTTACTCAGAGGTAAAACGGGAAATTCGGACCATAAATATAGCTGGGGACTAAATTATAGTAATTTAAAGGATTTGGAGACTAAATTATAAATATGAAGATTTTGGGAACTAAATTCTAATTCTTAAAGATGTAAGGGACAGATTTGTAAAATGATTTTTTTTTCCCAAGACCTAGCATGAAAGTATAAATTTTTATAATTTTTTGAGTAAACTATATTAAACTTACTAATTACTGAAACTTACCTCTTTCTCCTAACAATTAATAAAACTTTTTAATGAATTATTATACACAACTTTCAGTGTTTTGAGTGGCAATGTACAGTTTGATGTACCACTTGGATGGCTATTGATGTTGGAGCAAGAACTGGATATGCGGGGAGAGTTTCATTCTATCTGAGCACGAAAAATTCTAAATGTATCCATCAATTTTCTAAGATCCCCAGCTTTCTAAGTACATCCCTAGTAAAGTTTAAAAACATAAGTTCTAGTAAAGTTTAAAAACATAAGTTTTCTATATGCAACTTACAAGTTATCCTTATTATTTTCTTTCATCTCTTTTTTCTCACTTGCTGCCATCTCCTCCCTAGCCGTCTGATCCTATCATCAGCCTTCTACCCAACGGCCTGGCTAATCCCCCTCTCTTTAAAAATCCTAACTCTTTTGGAAAAATCTTCAAAAAATGTAATTTTTTAAATTAATTCTAATTTAATTTTCAAATTATTCTATTATTATTATTATGGAAATTATTAGAGTTTGAATTCTTTCTATTTTTGGAGTATTAAAAATTATTAGCGTTTAAAATCTTTCTAGTGAAAAAAAAAAAAAAATCTTTCTATTGGAGTATTGAGAAGTATTAAGTTTTGAATTCTTTTTATTTTTGGAGTATGGAGAAATATTAGGATTTTAATATGACAGATTAAAAAAGCCCAGTGAAGAAAGAAAAAAAAATAAACTTGTAATAAAATTGAAAAATATGAAATAAATTCTCCAATAAATTATATGGGCTTTTACATATCCGTCCCTTATATTTTCAAAAATTAGAATTTAGTTCCCAAATCTTAATTTTTATAATTTAGTCTCTCAAATCTTTTAAGTTACCTCACTTTAGTCCTCTAGTCATATTTTTTGTCCGAATTTTCCGTTATACCCCTGAGTTACTTCACTTTAGTATTCTTTTTCTCTTCCTCCTCTCTTACTCTTTTTATTAGGTTTCCCTCTCTATTCTTCTCCTCTCTCTTTCCTCTTCTTATTGGGTTCTCCTGAGTTACTTCACTTTAGAGATTAATTTAGAGGGAAAAGAGAGAGGAGAAGAATAGAATGAGCATATCTAAGGGCTAATTCTCGACTTGTTCTATTCAATTTTTTGCATTAAAAAAATTAAAATTTTTTTTTAATTCAAATTTTTGAATATGACGGGCTAAAAATTGACTCTTAACATTCTGATCTCCAGCAGCAGCGAGTAGTAGCTAGGCTGAGCGAAATTGCAGTCTGTTGCGAAGCCTCTCATGACAGGACAATTCGAAGGAATTTGAGCCATTGCTTGATGGACATCATTGCACCTTTGGCAACAAGAAACGCCATGGCCAAAATATCTCTCGAGTGGTATGATACAGTAACGTCTTCGTCAAAGTGCTAAAAAGCTAGAGGTGGGTATCTGACCGAATGCCTCCCTTGTTGAGATTTCTAAAAGAGGTTAGGGTATGTGAGGGAAGAGATTTGAGGAGAGAATATGGGTGGTCGGCTATCTATATTTGTTTAATACAACAACAACAACTAAGCCTTTTATCTCAAGTATTTGGGATAGGCTACATGAACCAAAAAAGAATCACGTCGGATCGATCACTTTGATAATACTTCTCCATTCATTTCTATCATATAATATCTCCTCATTTAAACCTTTAGAATCCATATATTTTCTATTACTTACATTCATATTTTTTTCAATCTTCCATTCGTTTTTTTAACTTGTTCTACATTGATAAACTCCTCTAGTCGAACTGGTGTATTTGTAGGCCTACGTTGCACATGACCAAACCATCATAAGCGATTTTCTCACATCTTCTCATCGATGGGAGCTACATCTAGTTTAGCACGAATATGTTCATTTTCACGTCTATAGTTAAAAATAAATTGGCTAATATGATTATTTTTGGGATAAATATTAAAGTTTTCAAGAATACATTACTACAAAACCCAATTATGTATGATGCATTCACGTTTAAACTTATTTTAAAACTCCAAGTGCTTATAATGTTTGGTTTGGTTTTTGGAAAAAACATCCCACCAAAAATTGAACTCAATCATAACAAACCGTACTGTACCGAAGCTAACTGAATTTAATTCAAAATTGAAACTGATCTGAAAATTCATTTCGGTTCGGTTTTCGATCGGTTTTTATTTTGGATTTGAAGCTTACAGTAAGGAAATTTTAATAAATAAATATTCTTGGCTATGTAGTTCAATATAATTTAAAAAATATAGAAATAAATACTTTAAAAATATACTTTAATTAGTTATCAAACCAAAATTTACTATCTCAAAAATAAAAAATATATGAAATAAAAAAATTCATAAAATTAGTGTTATTCGACGAGTTTGGGTTTGGAGGATACTGAAATCCGTTTGATAATCTAGTTTTCTAATTGATCGAATCCGTTCGATTATGACGTAGGTCGGTTCGGTTCGGTTTTTCCATTATTTTGCCTAAATGTGTATGGCTAACGCGCCTTGAGCCGGACTAACGCGTTTAAATGTGTATAGCTAACGCGCCTTGAGCCGGACTAACGCGTTTAAATGTGTATGGCAAACGCGCCTTGAGCCGAACCTGATTATTATTATTAATTCAGCCTGACTAAACAACGCGGTTTGAGCGCTATTGACGGACAATATGCGGCGGCCAGCGATTGGCCAGTTAGTGGGATGAGGCCGCGAACCCCACCGCTGCTGCGATGCCAACTGTCGGATGGGAATCCCAGCGCCTGACAGGTGGCGCCAACTCATTGGCGGGGCCCGCTTCAAGATGGAGAGGGGAGCTGACGCCGTCTGAGGGGCGCGGGTCCGTCAACTCAGCAACTTGACCCATTGCTTTCGGACCTTCTGCACTTTCGGTCCGACGTCAAAAACTAAAGGGTTACAGTCAGACCTCCTGTAGTATTATGTGTGTCACTTAACATCCCTGAAGTTTGAAACTCTCAAAAAACCTCCTGAACTTAGTTATTTTCACTCTCATTTTTTACTAAAGTGCACTCTTGTCTCTCAAATTCTTATTCTACCCTCATCTCTCTTTTTAACCAACAATAGGAATTTGAGAAATGAGGATAGAATAGAAATTTTAAGGGACAATAGTACACTTTAATAGAAAAGGAGAGTGAAAATAACTAAGTCAATGGAGTTTTTGAGAGTTTCAAACTTCAGGGGTTTTAAGTGACACATCACTAATACTACATGGGGTCTCACTGTAGTTAACCCAAAACTAAATTTGAATTGACATGACTGGAAATTAAATTTGAAACCATTTTCGTAGAAATATGAAGTGTTAGAGATCTATTGGACTCATTTTGTGGTTCTCTTACTATAAAGTCATGCCTCTTGTAAAAGAATTCATTTACATTAAAAGTTAACGGTAACATAAATAACAAACAATAGGTTTTTTTTTTTTTTTTTTCAGCGGCTTTATGTGTGTTGATTATGTAGAGAGAGGTGAATATGTATATTGATTATATAACAGGTCAAGGTAACGTGAGAAGATAGTTTTTCTCAGCAACTTCTGAAATTTGTGTAAAAATATATATATCTGGTTTTATGTATAAAAGAGTATAGTCGTTGAGGACTCATCTTAGTAAAAAGAAAAATGAAAAAAGAAAAAGAAAAAACAAGAGATTAACTTTTTTAAGATTTAAAATCTAATAGATTGCAATATTTGACTGCATTTGGGTATTTTAATGGAAAAAATTGATGGCTTAGTATTTCACATATTTAGGATTTACAAAAAATAAATATTTATTGATTGTTTGGTTCACAAATTTATAAAGACAAGAAGGATTGGCAATCACAACTGAAAGGGATAGAATCATAATTGCGTGGTTGAAATTACTATGTAGAATAAAAATTTCAAATTTTATAATGAGTTAATTACAGTCAGACCCTCTGTAGTATTAGAGGTGTATAACTTAACACACTTGAAATTTGAAACTCTCAAAAAATTTCTTGGACTGTTAACACTGTTAGTGAGGGTTAGTTATTTTCATTCTCCTTTTTTACTAAATTGCACTCTTGTTACTCAAATTCCTATTTTACGCTCATCCCTCCCTTTAACTAGCACACTCCCCTCCCTCTCTCTCTCTCTCTCTCTCTCCCCTCTCTCTCTCTCTCCTTCTCTCTCTCTATCCCTCTCTCTCAGTCACTCACGCTTCCTCTCTGACTGAGAGAGAGGGATAGAGAGAGTGATTGAGAGAGAGAGATAGAGAGGGAGAGAGAGAGAGAGAGAGAGGAGAGAAAGAGATAGGGAGTGTGCTGGTTCAAGGGAGGAATGAGAGTAGAATAGGAATTTGAGGGATAAGAGTGCACTTTAGTAAAAAAAAAGGAGAGTGAAAATAATTAAATCTCACTAACCGTGCTAACAGTTCAGAGGTTTTTTTGAAAGTTTTAAATTTTAAGGGTGTTAAGTTACACACCTCCAATATTACAGAGGGTCTGACTGTAATTAACCCTTTTATAATTTTGGGAGAACTTTTTTTTCATCTCAAAACTTGTTTAAAAGTTACATTAAATAAATTAGTTTTCTTTCTTTTATATAGAAAATTCTTTAAAAAAATTATTTTTCAAATCCATACAAAAGTTGCATACTCCGCAAATTTAAACGATGGATAACGTTGTTTATCGATTGGAAAATTCTAAAAGCACACCCAAATGACTAAGACCACTTCCCTTCCCTTCCCTTCGGGAGCAAATTTTTACTTGCAAATTTCAAAAACCAAGATTTTTTTTTCTAAGAACATACTCTTTTTTTTTTTTTGAAAAATCTCTCTCTCTCTCTCTCTCTCTCTCTCTCTCTCTCTCTCTCTCCCTAGTTCTCCTCTTCTCCTCATCCTCTTCTACCCCCTCTCCCCTCTGCAAACCATTAACTCCTCCTCGTCCCTCCTCCTCCTCCTCCTCCTCCTCCTCCACTCCCCTCTCTCTCTTTGCAAATCCGCCACCCCCAACTCCCCTCCTCCTCCATTCCATCGCTGCCTTAATCTTAACAGTAACATCTTAGAACTAAAATGAAAAAGAGAGCATACTCGTCAATAGATAAAGGCAACCAGCTTAGTAAGAGTGCTCTTAGGCATTTGGGGTGTGCCATTAAAATTTCCCTTATAGATTGCGCCAACTGGGCTTTGATCATGACAAATTCGGCTTTCATGGGCCACGTTTTAGGTTGCTGTACTACCTGAGCCCAAATTCAGAGGCATAACTGTAATCGCCGAGTACAAATGACCCGTCATAAAACTCGGATCGGACAGCATCAATCAACCTTGGGCTGCAAAACCATCGGCCCAACCCAGCCCCAATTTTACAAGATAATTTTACATAAACATCCTACAATAAAATGTTTTTCATAAAACATCAGATATTCGCCAAATAGACTCTATTATCCCCCAGCTCACGTTCACAGTAATACACCATAGAGTGTCCTGAAAATGCAAATAAAGATTTCTTATAAGATTTTCCTCCAAAAGTTGCCCATTGTAAATTATTTTATTCGTTTAGGGCTAAAGGTGGGCAAATTCTAAGTGCGCACCGAGTTTTACTACTGAGCACCAAACTATATAGTAAAGTTGTAAGCATATGGTAAAATGGTGCTCACTAGGAAAATATGGTGCGCATTTAGAATTTCCCCTAAAGTTGCAGTGGATACTCGCAGGACATCTATTCTCTCTCTCGCTCATCCGAAGCCGTGTATAAATTCATTATTTTCGCCGATTTACGATTATTCCCCTTTTCTCTCTCTCAGCCTCCGAATTTTTTAGATCGCATCAAGGTATTCTCGATACTTATTTCATTTTATTAGATCGAAAAAAGATTTTTTGGGGTTTTTTTTCGCCCTTTTCTGGGCCAAATTAGAGCTTATCCGTCTAATTTTGTTAGAGATTTAGGGTTTCTACCAAGTTCCCTCTTTCATCATCGATTTATCTTATTTTTTGTAAGAGATTGTGTTAGGGTTTTGTGTTGGTCCTAGCTCTAATGTAGGGTTTAGTGATTCCTTTGGTATGGCCGTAGATTTGCGAACAAGATTTGCGACTAACGTGATTTTGTTGTGTTTTTTGTTTTTTTATTTTGGTTATTATGTTCAGATTTCGCTTTAGATTAGAAGCTGCAGTGAACATGGCGGACGACGCACCGACCGATATTCCGGAGGTACAATTTTTTTTTTATTTTCTTTTTTTTTTGTGAAGTATCAATATAAATAAATTTAATTTGAAATAGGTTTTGTATTTCCTTAGTGTTGATTAATTAATTTATTAATGTGTAGATTGTGTCTTACTCTTATTTTAAGTATGTGTTATCTTGGAGATTAAAAGGATATAAAAAGAATTATCTGGCTGAGATTTTAAAGTGCTTGGATGTCAATGTTTTGGAGTATTTTTAAATTGTGTATTTTGGTGGTAGATTTTGGAATGTTCTGAGTCTCTACTTGGGAGTTTAGTTTCTCGTGGGTTTTTATGAATTTCGTAAATCTGCAAAAGAAAAATTTACCCCAATTTAGCAAGAGGAAGAGATGTAAGATAAAGTTAAAACGAGGTAAAGAGATGGGGTATTTTTGGATAAAAATTCTGAACATTTCAAAGCATCCTGATCTGGGTATTCTCAAGAACACTCCAAAGTGTGTAGAATACCTCAAAACACTTATCTGAAAACTTACAGACAAGTGTCTTTATCAGTTCATAGCACATCATTCCAAAACATCTCAGAACACTTCAAACCTAATCTCCCAAGTATAGAGTTAGGATTTGGTTTGTCTGTACTGAAGGGTTGGGGAAAAAATTATCACTGCATTTATAGAAACAAAATCTGTGAATATTGGGGTTGCTTATATAATATGCTTATTGTTTCCTCATTGTATTGTAGCTTGCCCCCTTTGACCCGACAAAGAAGAAGAAAAAGAAGAAGGTGGTAGCCCAAGATTCTGCTGAAGAGGTGGATAAGCTTGCTGAGAAAACCGAAGAGCTGTCAGGTTTGCTTGCTACAAAAGTGTGATGAAGAGGAAATTTTTTACATGGGATGTTCGATGTCTAATTTATAATTTTCTCAAGTGCAGTTGCTGACACTGAGGAACCAAGTTTTCCTCTTGGATTGAAGAAAAAGAAAAAGAAACCGGTTAGTTTGCGTGATTACTCTTTTGTTGTATAAGGTTTAGTTCATATTTCATTTGGCTTGGCTAATAGCTCTTTTATGTTGTCTTGTAGGTGGAAACTGACTTCCTTGAAGAAGAGAATGATGATGCTGGTGAGGATGGCAGTGGTAAGTATTTCATACTAATTAATACTTTTGCAGGCCTGAAAATCTTGACTTTCTCTTAAGAAGGAAACCATTTGCTCGCATTTCAAACCAGCATAGGAAGTACATTCCTTGCAGGACAAATGGCAAACTGATGTTTATTTTATATATTAAGGGGAACAATTTGGAGAGGATGAGCAAGGAGAGGGCATTGTCTTAGGTGGTAGTAGGTATCCTTGGGAAGGCACTGACCGTGATTATCATTATGAAGAGGTATGTCCTTTTTTCTTGTTCAAGAAAACAGTCTTGCTTTCTTGGGTCTTTGTGTTACTTGTTTATGTGCTGGAATGTCATGATGGGATATGTAGCATGAAGATGCTTCTTTTTCTTTGTTAGTTACATCCTTAGTAATAATCCTAATTATACATTGATATGAATGCTTATGTGGTGCTTGTCTGATGACAATTTGATGCTTGACCATAGCATTATGAAATTGATATTAGGAAATTACCTTATTTTGGTGGTTTAATGTTGTAATACTGGAGGGTGCATAGCCTGTCTAGTTGTGAATCAAGGGTTCACAATACAGCTTCATATTGATGGAATACAATTGCTAACTGTGTGGTGTTTTCGTGTGTTTTTCATGTGTTTTTCCATGTTAATGATGTTTGTGTTTGATTATTTAACAACAGACACATAGCATAATGAAACCTGAACCTGCACAATTCCTATCCTTTGATCAGACAGTTGGCTAACTTCCCAAATTTTGATTAGTTCTCTTACACAATTTTATGTTGCTAGTACTTTATAATTATGAACAATCCTGACATGTGCACGGTTAAGTTATTACCATGAGAAAATGACAATGTGTTTAAAGTAGTTTCATGATCATTTTAACATTCTAATGTGGCTGCAATGGTTGCCAACTTTGTTTTGTTCCTCTACTCATATATTATGGGATTACTTCTGGATATTTTATATCTCAAAACTTGCTGATGACTTATTTGACAACTTAGTTTCCATTTGATAATAATCTAGTCGTTAACTTAAGTAGTCACGTTTTTTAATAGTTAAATTGCTATATCACTTGAAAATTTTCTTATGGTTATAATTTATTGAGTGCTAATTGGCTATCTCTTTTGCTGCTGCATTAATTTAGATGTGGTTTAGGTACCCTTTCTTTGTGATTATTACTGTTGAGATTTTTTTCGTCCTCCCTGCAAAGGGCAAAGTCCATGATTAGGTTACTGATGTTTTCTAATAATCACACAGCTTCTGGATAGGGTATTCAATATATTGCGTGAGAATAATCCAGATCTTGCTGGAGATAGGCGAAGGACAATAATGAGGCCCCCACAAGTTCTTAGAGAAGGAACTAAGAAGACTGTCTTTGCAAACTTTATGGATCTATGCAAGACGTATGTATTCTTTTCCTTTTATACAATGTTAATCATTTCATGATGTTTGCTTTATCTTGGCAACTGATGGTTTATAATTTTGAAAGGATCTTGCTTTATTATGGTTTTAATAGCATGATGCTCTATAAATTGTCTTGTTTATTCAAGTATTGTGCGGATATCTTCTTCTCTGGCAAACCTAGTCTAGTTGGGAAATAAAGAAATTTAGATGTTTGGTTGTCAACGGATCTGAAATGACATTGAGTTGACATGTAGTTATGCTTCATTTTTAGTGAGCACATATGGTTGTTTTCTAGCATATGCTAATAAGTTTATCAATATGGTTATTACTTGTTAGCATTGTTCTTATCAATGGCAGACTATTGCACAACCTGTGTGTAAATATTATCTAAGAGAAGTGTCCTAATCAGTAGAAAATCCTTTCAGATTTGATTTTTGCACTGGCATCCTGATTTTCCTTGTCAATAAGGAGAAAAAAAATTATTGAGTAGAATTGAAGGTAAATTTGAGCAGAAGAATTTAAGGTGGGCTACCATTACTCTGGTGAAACGACAAGCAGCATGATTTACGGAAAGGACCTTGAATTTCTAAGGTGTTTTTCATTGAATCCTGGTGCTACAATCAACAAATCTTTTATGATTCCTAAGTTATAATCTCAATAATGATCATTTTCTTGTCACCGCAATTGTAATATGAATACAATCAAAGAAATGTTATCCAAGAGTGTTAATAGTATGGAAATATGTTAGGACTAGAGAATGTATTCCTCTCAGTTCCTTGGTGATCCTTCGCACTCTCAACTTCTCCATACTGTTGATAGATGAGTGGTTAACCTTTAACAAGCCTGATCCTGAAATCTACCCAATGTGAATCCTGAATGCACAACTTTTGGTTGTTCTAGACCAGATTATGGTGTTGAGGCCATATAAGTTTGGATCAGGTTAAGCTGATCGGACTAAGTAGTTATGGCCAATCTATTATATAAAAGTTGTTGGGTCAAACTTGTAGATCAGTAGAACCCAGTGGTTCATTTCAAGACAAAGTGAAGTCTATCCCGCACACGTGTCAATGAACTGGGTTTGTGCTGTTTCTGTTTGAGGGTTTCCAACCAAGCCTGATTTATTTTCCATCCTATTTTTTCTAATAACTATATCTCACAGTTGTTCTATATATACAATCATTATCATTTCTTTGTGTGAAATTTTTAATATCACCCGAATGTCATAGCTCAGCTATGTTGTCTTGTCCAGATGCAGTTTGTCAAAGGATTGTAGATGATTAACTGCATGATCATGCCACTTCTAAGCGATAGTAATTTTAGACCACAAAACGAAGATAAGTGGAGGTTGTATGTGTGGCTTATTTGTGGAAATGCCTGCATCTGCATTGGGCATTTAGGAGTCTTGACTGTTTGACCACATGTGCCATAGTTATGTTCAAATTAGAACTATACCCTTGGAAAAGTTACTATGCCTTCCCCTTTTGGGTTGTCCTTTAACTATGACTACTGTTTCCATGGAACATTCTTACTTAGATGTCTGTTTTGTGGCAGGTCTCATCCTTCTGAAGGTTCACATGTGACACTGGCATTTGTGATCTCGTTCTTTAACAAAGCTTAATTCCAATACTGATTGCAATAATAACTTTCGATTATAACAAAGCTCGGATTTAGACAGGTTCCCTTGCAAGCTCTAATGAGATTATCATGGTAAAATAATGCATTCACTAAATGTATCCGGTGAAACTTAACATTATTTGTGCACTTGTGGTCTTATAATAAAAGGTTGATCATACGGTTTACTGTCTGATATTTTATGGCTTATGGAAGTAAAACCTTATAAAGTGGCTTGCTTACCTTGTGCGTTTTTTCAGGTCAATTGTTTTTGTAAAACACACATAAAATTGATTACGCTCTACTTGATCTTATATAATTACTGTCATTAGTTCAAGTGAGTCCAGGGTCTTACGTAGTGTAATTACAGGTCATAAGGTTCCTAATAACAATATTTTGTTTATTGTATGATGTGGCAATTTAGAGAAGTGGTCACATGCCTTTTCTATTTGTACGTGAAACTGGTTGCCTCTTAGGGTCAAGGTTTTCCTAATAATGTTTGCTTGCACATTGCTTCATCATATATGATACTTTTCATTATACACAAGGTAGAAGGTATTTTTATTTTACAAATGGTTCCAATGTCCTATTTCTAACTTGTTTCTATATAATTTAAAAAAACCGTGAGTTTAAATAAGAAGAAGTTTCCTCTTTTTAAGTGATCCAACATAGGTGGCGGTTGTCTGGTATTCACCTTAATCACATCTGCATTTTGGTGATCATTCATTAAGATTACAACAACAATAACAAAGCTTTTTATCTTAGGTACTTGGGGTAGCCTACATGAACTAAAAGAGAATCATGCTTATCCTTCTCCATTCATTCCTATTGAGTTATTCGAGTAATATATCCTCATTTAAATCTCTAGAATCCATATTTTTTCGTATCAGCTCCATCCATGTTTTCTTTGGTCTATCATTTGCTCATTCATTAAGATTATTATTATTAATTATTTTTTCTTTTGTTTCTCAGGATGCATAGGCAGCCAGAGCATGTCATGACTTTCCTGCTGGCTGAACTGGGTACAAGTGGATCTCTTGATGGGCAACAGAGGTTGGTTGTAAAGGGAAGATTTGCGCCAAAAAATTTTGAGAGTATCCTCAGAAAATACATCAGTAAGCTCTCTCTCCCTCGCTGTCTTCCTCCTTGTATGTGGATGTATCTGTTTCAGTTATTATGGCAACGTGGCATTTATTTCTTTTCTGATTATTTTTTTATTGAACATGGAGTCAGTTATGTAGCAGCTATTGAGGAATAAAATTCTAAGGGACAAGTGTTATTATAAGTCGCTGAGAGCTAACTTTATTATAAGTCGCTGAGAGCTAATGTTATGCTTATTATACCCTTGCAACTGCTTTGAGAAGTCTTTATGAGTTTAGGTGAAGTAGCTTGCACAAATATTTGACCAGAAAAAAATAATTTCTTTCTTCTATTCTTTTGACTTTCATATTTTTATTCCTTTAATAAACAATCTCTTGAAACTCGTTGAAGTAACACATAACCTTGAAGCAAAGCAGGTTGCCAAATTTAGTTATGTTGATGTGTATATTAATCATAATTTCTAACTATTAAATATGAATTTTCCAGATGAATACATTAATCTTAATTTCTAACTCTTAAATCAAGGAAAGAGTTGTCATGAAATAACTGTAACCATAAATTCAATTATTTAAAAAAAAGAATTTTCCATAGAAGGAAAAAATAGGAGGTTCTTGATTGTTTTATGTCAAAATACAAAGCCTTTTATTTTGGAATGGGCAAAGACAATTATAGATTGCGAACACTTAGTTTAGTATTTTCTTTTACAGTTTTCCTTTTCTAGTCAATTTTAACACAGTGATCTTTGCTAAATTCTATCACAATATTTTGTGTGCCCGTGGTCGTATGATTCAAGTTTCTTGAACAAATGTTACGAAATCATGAACTATTCCAGCGCATGGAGGTCAATCTGTTTTTACTGATTATGCAAACTTGTTCCTGTTTTTACTGATTATGCAAACTTGTTCCTGAAACATTCATAAATATTATCCTTATAGCCATCTTCCATGATTATATTTAGCTTCTTTTATGTGCATATGTTACTTTGCTCCCAAATTCTTCTTAGTTGGCTACCTTTCCATTCTTCTAAAGTCTAGGTTTGCTCATTGATGGAATTATTTATTTATGATATCTGAACTTTTTGTTGTTAATTTCCTTAGGTGTTCCTTATAAGAGTTATAGAGAGAAGGTTGAAATACTGCCGGTGTTCTAAATATTGGTTGATGTATGGGTATATCAGCTGATATGCCGGTTTTAGTCTCCAACCGATACAATATGTTGTTTTTATACTGTTTCTTGTTTTGGACTCAAATTGACCAATATATCGGTTCGAAGGCGAGATATTGAGCGATATTTCGGCCTCAAGTATTGCCCGGTATCGTATCTTCTTTCAATTATTTGAAAAACCAAACCTGCCCTGTTAGCTCATAAGAAAATGAGAAATATATAGAATTAGGACTCAATTAATGGTCTTGTACCCCTTTCATCGATTGTTTTCCCATTACATGTGATTTTGAGATGTGGTTAGCAACTACACTATATAGTATATATATTGATTCTTTTTTTGTGTTTTAAAGGTTGGACATTCAATTAGTGTATGTTTTGATGCAGTTGAAGATTTTACAAATATCCAAGGTTTTAAATATTGGATATCGGGTTCATATCGGATGGGCATTTTTTACATCGGATAATAGGATATCAGATGATGAATCGGGGTTTTGAGCCAATATCAGACTTTTGTATTGTTATGGTCGACCCGTCAAACGATATTGTCGGGTGATATATTATTTGTCATGGCCGATATTTAAAACAATGCAAATGTCAAGTTATTGAATTTTAAATAATTCTATATGATTTATGTAATCATGATATCTATTTTTAGCATCCAATAAGACGTCCTGTATGATATCTGATATTTATTAAATATCACGATATATCACCCGATATATGATATACATTATTGAATTTTGCTGACCGATATATCATTGATATCCGATGTTTAAAACACCTGAATCTGGATAGAGGTTTCCAAGAGTTAAGGGCCTGGAAAGGCTTGAAGGCAAGCGACTACATTTATATCATAGCTGTTCCTGTTGGATATATTTTATGATAACAACCTAAGACATGCATCTATTCTAGAAGCTATAAGATATAGAAAGTCACCGTGGCTTAAAAATGTATTATTTGATAAATATGTCTTTGTTACTGACTGCTTGACTTTGATTACTTACAAAACTATACATGGTTCATTTAATATTCTGAAGGTTTGGTACTGCTTTTTCCTGATGATAGGTAGCAAGTGTCTATATAGAGTAAGAGAAGAAAATATTTTAACACCCAGTACTTTTTTCCTTTTAAAAAATGGTAACAGCTATATTAAGTTCTCTGAGTTGGCTTCTTTTTGGTTTATTGTTTCAAACCCTTTTTGATTACTGTATCATTTGCAAAGTTTTTCATGTAGTGCACCATGACAATTTATGCTACTTGTTGTTTGTATTATTTAACAATCTGTTGTTCCAGATGAATATGTCATATGCAATGGCTGCAAGAGTCCAGATACTATACTTTCTAAGGAGAATCGTTTGTTCTTCCTTCGGTGTGAGCAGGTAAACTTTTAGTTGCTTATATTGTTGCAATTAGAGTAATACCATCTGCTACCCATCCCTCTGAAATACCTAAGATCATGAAATTGTTGCCCACATGGATTGGACTAGTTCCAAGAGTTCCTGTAGATCATAAAATCATTGCGTTTGTGGAGTCGGGTAGTCCTAAGAGTTCCAATATTTACTGTATTCTTGCCTGTGTTCATTTGGCCTCTGGATTCTTGCCCGGATTCATATTTCTAAAGCTCGAACTTTTAATCAACTTTTTTCAATTATATCTTGAGTGGTGGATGTTATATTGCCTGCAAACATTTGTTTTACTCTTATTGTTGATTTATTTATTTATTTATTTTTTTGCAGTGTGGTTCTTCACGATCAGTTGCACAGATTAAGGCTGGTTTCGTGGCCCGAGTGGGTCGTCGCAAGGCTGGAGCATGATGAGATTTTCCGTGGTTGCTGTTCTCACGAGAAAAACCAAATGTTTTCCTTTGCCTTCCGTCATTTTTAATTCGAAAAATTTGTTGGCAGTTTAAAATGTTTGGCTTTGTCGTAAATTGCAATGTTATGAGTTTCTTAGAAGCTTACATTACTTGTGAGGTTTTTTCAACTAATTTGGTGTTTTTGAGTCTCAATCCCGTCAAACATGAAGCAGAAAAGAGTTTGACAGATGATAGCTACAAGTAGATAAATCTGCTGGAGTTAAGTTTTCATGCTGTCCAAATAAATGTTTTCTAAATCTCTGTGCTGTTTAAAGAAATGTTCTCCATTTTCACTGTATCATTCTGGTTCTCTCTTTTGGTTAGGTTCTCTTCTTACGTGGCACCACTTTTATTTTTAGAGTGTTGAGGTTGCTACTGTCTCCTGCCTCAGATGATTCTGTGTGCGGTCCTAAAAAAAAGATTTCCTGCAGTACTTGTTTGCTGGTATTGATCTGAATTTGACACTGGCCTTTTGCAACGATGATGAATTTGAGAATTTGTTCTGCTCAACGGTTGATGACAATGAAGATGAATTATTGAGAGCTGCATCGTAATTTTTATTGAGAGCTTCATTCATTATTAACCCCCTTCGGTGCATAATATAACAACAGCGTCCGAGTCCGAGCTAAGCATACTTTCAATGTGAGAACAGAACTTAACTGCGTTGTTATCAAATTACAATTTTGATCGAGCCGACCAAGCAAAAATTTGATAATTGCAGAACACCCTCACATTGCTCTTGGCCTTCTGCATGCTACATGGCACCTCCACATCTCCCCACCGCACCGCTCTGTTTGTTTTTTGGCATCCTCCTCAAATTAATTGCTTTTAGTGGTGAACAAGAGGAAAGAGGAAGAGAAGCTTTAGAACTAGTTTGGGAGGAGTGAGCCTAGCTAGCTACGATCATGTATCTTCACTCACTCTCATCTCTATTCTTTTTGGGATTGAGCTTTACATATTGATATATTTATTTATTTAATGTTTGCAGGGGTTGTTGTATGGATATTTTCAAGCCTTCTTTCCAAAGGATTGTTCATAGACATTGCTGGTATATATTATCTTTTTATTTACGCCTCTTTTAATGCTATTAAATCGATGCGTTTTTCGCAGCTAAAACATGTTTTTTTTTCTTTTTGTTTTTGTTTTTTTTTGGGTTGGGAGAGAGAATTACAATAGAATCGGAACTGATGTATATCATTCAATAATCAAAGTTGATTTGCTTTATGAAAAGAGGATATCGATGAACTTCTATAAAATAGTTTCATGGGATTCAACTAATTGTCTCGATCACACTAAGTGCGGATTTATTTCAAAAATTTGGTTCTTTTTTTGAGCCATGTCTTCTCTCCTAAGAATAAAGTGAGAGCTAAAAAAAAAAAAAAAAAAAAAAATTCACACCATTTCTATAATAAGTAAATATCTTTTTTATTTTCCTCTTGAAGTTATTGAAATTATTCAGAATAAAATATTGGCGATAATTGAAGATGTTTAATCAATAAAATTTTCATTTATCCGGCACTCTATAATTCTTCTCATTACCGAAAAGGATCCCACAAATAAAGGGATGGGTGGGAATGTGTAACTAGTATTATTATTTGCTTGTTTCCTAATATACACAAGGAAATGGCTACATTGGCTATGTATCTATAGGCTTGTTACACTAATATAACATTTCTTAAGAAATTGAATCTAAAGAATCTTAGGTAGGTTTTTATGCATATTTTAGGTCCCATCGCTTTCTAATTATAATTGATGTCTAAGGCAGAGGATGGTATGCTTAGTTAATTGAGTAAATAATGAGTAACTTATCATACTATATGAAATTTATTGTACCTTGCTGTTAATTTATGACATCTTATCATAAATGCCATTAAATCATAGCTTGCTCAAGCTTGACTTGTTGTCAATCTATTCTAGAATGAAATCTTAACTAGATACAAAATGAGTATGAAGTTTGCCCTTTAGTATATTTGATTTCCTAGCACATTATATTTAGATATATAAATACTACATCTGGGTGTGACAGAAGGGAAATTCTAAATGCACACCACTTAATGGGCACCACATAACTTTTAAAAATGATGTTTTTTTTTCTTAAAAATGATGTTTTTTTTTCTTAGTGAGCACCATCAATCTTCCTATTTTAACCACATTCCTTCTCACATAACCGTTTCCTCTCCAATATTTGTTTTCCTAGTGAGCACCAACCTAACTCTCATTCTTCTCTCGCTATTCGCTCGATCGCCCCCCTTCTCCTTGTCTCTCACTGTTCTCCCAATCACTGAGTGAGGACCGTCACTGCTCGCCTTCTTTCCTCTCGTAATCCGCCAATACAGATCAAAGAAGGAACATGGTGCTCTTTAAAAAAAGAGTGAAGGTCATTTTTGTTAAAAAAAATAAATAACAAGTTTGTAATTATTTTAAAATTAGTCTATAGTGCTCACTAAGAAAAAAATGGTGCGCATTTAGAATTTCCCGTGACAGAAACATGCTTAGTCTGTAGCTATCGAATTTGATTTCCATGTGCATGTTTATGAATATTTTGTTTCAATTACTTAATGCCATTCAAATGATCAGTTTTTAAAATAAAGCTTAGTCCCCAACACATAAGCAATGCCTTGAAGCCACGATGTTGTCATGACATTTTTTGCCTCTAGTATGTCCTATCAGTTATGAATCTAAAAGAAGTCCTTTAGCAAAGATATTATGATGCTGAATTCCTTTTTATCATGTTAAACGGATGGTAATGGATGCGTTCACGGATCAATTTTGGACCCACTCTATACAAAATTTTAAATTTAAAATAAAAATTTTCTTAATTCAAAATTTTATATAGAAAGAGCTAAAATTTGGCCCGCATCCATTACCATCCCTATTAATACCCCAACTCGAATAGTTTTATATGGATATGAGACAAAAATTAGTGTAGTTTATAATGATTTTCATGAATCTATAAAGTAACCATCATATTTTGGGTAAAGCAAAACAAACTCTCCATCAAGTATTATATTTCTCCTAGAAACCTCATAATCTTTTATGTTATATAAAACCCCACGGAGTTTCAAATTTCCTAGAAACTCCTAAATAGTGTTAATAAAAAGATTAATGAATCAAATTAAAAATACAACAAATGCTAATTCTTCAATATTTTCAAATATACATTTTTAAGTAAAATACACTAAATCAAGGAGTGAGTATTTAGAAAGGTCAAAGAGTGGATATTATTGCATTTTTAAATTTGATCCATTAATATTTCAAATAATGTTAATTGGGAGTTTCCATAAAATTTAAAATCTCGTAGGGGTATATATAATACTAAAAAATTTATGGGAGTTTTAGAAAAAAAAAAAAAAAAAACGATACTTGATGAGAATTTCTTCTACTATATCCAACTATTTTAATTTTTATTATTTTACCAGATATTTAACATATTTTTACCCAAATATATTGCTGGTACATGTTGTTACAAACTTATATATCATAAATCCGAAGCGGGCATGACACAATATTTCATATTATTATTATTATTCATGATTTTTTTTTGCCACTCACAAATTAAATTCCTTTTCTTGTAGCACATTCCTAAAAAGTATATACTTGTTCATATTAGGGATGAGAATGAGCAGGTCTAAGGACTAGCTTTTGATTCATCATGTTCAAAATTTTAAATTAAAAATGAAAAATTTATTTTTTTAATTTAAAAATTTGAATAGAACATGTCAATAATTGACCATTAGACCCGTCTATTCTCATCCCTAGTTCATACACATGTAACTAGAATTTCATGGTAGATATTAAATAATTCTGGTATCACCATCTAAATCTTCAAATGTACCATCTTTCTTATAAATCAATTAAATGTTGCCCCCTATAAGCTTCACCAATTCTCTTTTGAAGTTTGCCTTGTATATAGAGAGTCGCATGATGTTATGAAAGTTGACTTAGAGCTTCGATAAAAGGATGCTAATTTTTTATTTTTTTTCCAATCATAGTAACACCAGTCCAGTTATGACTCCATGAGATGACACCAGTGTAGGTGGTAAAATTTACAGTCCGAGACACTAGCCATAGCTTTTCCCTTACTATTTGTTGGGTAGTAATACTTTTGATATTTTTACTCATTGCATCCAACAACAAACGAATACTTTTATTGGGAACCTTCTCTTGATGTGAAAGTTTGTGAGGGCCATTGAACAAAATTAATACTTTTGGGTCGCTTCTTTCAGTTTTTTAGTTTGTCGCTGCTTTTTACTAACACCATATGTAATATTACTTCTTCCGAAATGATTATTAGATTACTGAGAAATATTTTGTGTTGTCTCGCATAACAACTGAAATCGTTTAAATCCAGAAGTGTACGGAACCAAGTGTTATAGGAAACAAAGTGCTACATTAAAATGGGAGTTACCTCTTAAATTTGTAGGAGTCACATTTAAAATCTATATGAGTCACATCTGTAACTCCATGTATCGCATGATGAGTGTTAATGTATTAGGTGTTTTTTTAACAAGCATATCAGATACAAAAAGGGAGAGAATATTGTTAAGTAAGTTCATATGTGAGTATAGTCACATATCGGATAGGACAAAGAAAATCTATGGGTTTAAATACAAAATTGAGATCTTGACCCAATGGAAGCAGTACATGCTGCATCATCTCATACTACATTCCTTCGCTTGAATTGCTTCCAAGCTAGCTATTTCTCAAAAATAAAATTTAAAACTGTACATCAAGCTAACTACTATAAAACGACTCCCACATCTCATGAACATAATCAATTGACACCATAAAAAAAAAAAAAAAAAAAAAGCCATGGCTTTCATAGAAAAAATAACCACTCTACTAATACTCTCTATGGTCTTCTCTATGTTTAGTGTCAGGGACTAAACGTATGGGAGTTTAGTCCCACATCGTATGGGCGGTGGGCCGGGGATGAGTTAGGATTGGACCCTGACAAAGATATCAGAGCTGGTGCGCCACGCATTCGGGCTCAGTGGCTACTGGTAGCCAGCGTGGGCGCTGGTCCGGAGTGGGCTCAGTAGCTACTGGTGGGCCAGCGTGGGCGCTGGTCAGGAAGCGTAGCTACTGGTAGGCCAGCGTGGGCGCTGGTCAGGAAGCGTGGTGGTGTCAGGGACTAAACGTATGGGAGTTTAGTCCCACATCGTATGGGCGGTGGGCTTTAAACTCCCATATCGTATGGACGGTGGGCTTTGGTGTCATTTAAAGGGAAAGGCCAAACCTCACCCTGCAAGCCCAAGCCGGTTTTGCAGGGATGAGTTAGGATTGGACCCTGACAAATATATATTTGTTTATGGCATTTATTATTATTATTATTTATTTTTCCCTCTTCTTAATCTTGGATTGCGAAGCCATAAAGTGGGTGATGGAGAGTGGGAGCTGGTGCAGAGGAACGGGAATCAGTTTGCAGTCGGAGGCTGGCCTTTCTACGTTAACGGATTCAACACGTACTGGCTGATGATCTTGGCCGTGGATCAGTCCACGAGAGGGAAGGTCACCGACGTTTTCCTGCAGGCCTCATCGGTTGGTCTGACAGTGTGCCGGACTTGGGCTTTCAACGATGGACAATGGAGAGCACTTCAGAAGTCTCCTTCGGTCTATGATGAAGATGTTTTCAAGGTAATATTAATGCTACTACTATATCATTACCATAAGTTGTACAAAGTTGGTAAGGTGACAAGGCGTGTGTATATATATATATATATATGAACATAAAATGTGCAACTTCTTTATATTAGTATACACTGAACATTTTAGGGTGCGTTGGTTTGCATAAAAGTAGAATGAAAGTAGTGAAAGTAAAGCTAGTTTCACTACTTTAAGTGTTTGTTTGGTTATATATTGAGATGGCGTTTATGTGACACTTTACTTCCAAAATTTTATTCTCTCATTTTTGTTTGAAAGAGCTCTAGAAAATAGTGGATCAAGACAACAAAATAATTTTTTATTTGCATACCATCATTACTATTTAAAAATTATATTTATATATAGAAAATAAATAAAATAATATAAGTATGTTTTATTTAATTAATTAAATAATAATCACATCTCACTGTGAATTGAGACTGTCCCATCAACATGAAGTTTGTTACTCTCTCGTGGGATAACAAATCAATGTGAGTAAGTTTTGTAATTGCAACACTTCTTTAGGTATTATATATGGAATAGCTGGAAAAATGCTTTTTCTTCTTATGCCAGCGGAATGCGCCATCACCTATAGCCCTTTCCTCGTCATGAACTTCCGTATGGAAGGAAAGATACACTAAGAATGTGTTTGTGTATTTAGAAGTAGTGGAAGTAAGGAAGAAGATTAGAAGTAACTTCAAAAAATAATAAAGTGGAAGTATCATATTTCATATACTTATAGCGTTTGTTTTTTACTTTTTGGAAGAGAGAAGAGATAGAAGAGAAATAAAATATTTATTTTTTTAGAAGAAAGAAAAAGATAGGAAGACATAAGAAGATAAAATATTATTACTTTTTTACTTCCAACTCTACTTCCACTCAAAATCAATGTGAAGTAAAATTGAGAAGTAAAGATGCCACATAGGATCCACCTCACCATTATACAAGTAACTTCTACTTCACTTCTTGTACAGACAAACACATGAAATATTAGAAGTGATTTTACTTCTACTACTTCCTTTCTACTTCCATGCAAACAAACACACCCTAAATGAGGTGGTTAGCTTTGTTCGACTAGGTATGGGCCCGACTAGCGAGCATAAAGAGGTGCTCCTTTTTTGTAGGACTTTTGACAATACAAGCTCAAACTCTCGGTGAACAATAGTGACTTTACTTTTATCATTTCGGTAACAAAATCTGGTTGATTTTTATGTACAACCACTTGATAAGATTTAATTACATAGAATCCTCGTTCAGTTCTAAGACACATGACTTAAATCCAAGGAGAAATTCTATTTACGCACTGCAATTTACTCTTGGCGCTCTGATTACTTTTTGTCTCAAACTTCCATTTTGAAATATCATCAATGTACTCTCTACGTTCAATTTTTTTTCCAATTTTAACCCTCCCTCATGTCGTCCCATCCTAAAATTTTCCTAAAATTTTCCGAGTTAGATATTAATTCCCAAATAAAAAAATATGTTGGTCGGGTATTAATATCCGACTAAAGAATCATTTAGTCGGGTATTAAAATCCGACCAGAAGCCGATGTAATAGCAATAAAAATATACATAAAGAACTAAGAATAATTTTAAATTGTATATTAGATTTGTCCTCCGATACCAATGGCATGTTTGGAATTTTTCATTTGAATAAAAAAAACTCAAACTTCAAACCCTAATTTCACTTATTACAATGAATTCGAAAAATTTAAAATTCTACCAAACTTTTATACGAATATGAATGTAAAAGTTTTAGGGGGTTAAGAAGTTAAATCAATGAGTTTGTAAGAGATATATTTCTCTTTTATTTAAATTCTACTAAAAAATTATTTTTAGAATTTTAGAGAAAAAATAAAGGAGAAAAACGATGAGTCGTAGTTCCAAATTCTAAGAAGTTTTTATTTAGGATTTAAAAAGGTAACTTAGTTAAAAAAAATAAATGGCAAATTTGTAATTATTTATAAATTTTAAATCCATACGTGAAGAGTAAATTTTCATGTGTAAATAGAATTTTCCAAATCCAAGGGGATGTTGCCCTGCAACAGTCCTATAAAAGCTCAACTACAAAAATTGCTTATTTTGCCTTCCAATTTTGATTAAAAATAATAAAAAAAAATGGCAATTTATCATGCAGATACATACATAGATATGTCCTGATATTTATATGAAACATTAAAAAATTAGTTGGCAATTATCATCATTTATCGTCTATAATCTTATGTTTGTAACTTACGTACGTAGTTATTGTATAAATAGCAGTATTCCTTTTGAACTACAGGCTCTAGATTTTGTGGTGAGCGAAGCGAGAAGGTACAAGATCAGGCTTATCCTATCGCTAACCAATAACTGGGATGCTTACGGAGGCAAGGCACAATATGTGAAATGGGGGAACGAGGCTGGCCTGAATCTAACCTCCGATGACGACTTCTTCACTGATCCAACCCTCAAAGGCTATTATAAAGCTCATGTCAAAGTTAACTCTTGTACCACTTGGTTTTTGGTCCGCAGTAGTAATGCATCACAGTTACCTTTTGCATCGTTTAACCTCATCTCTTTCTTTCGTGGTGTGTTTTAGACGGTTCTGAATAGAGTCAACACGTTCACAAACATATCATACAAGGACGGACGATCCAACCATTTTTGCGTGGGAGTTGATGAATGAGCCCCGATGCCTTTCAGATCCCTCGGGTGACCACAAATTGCAGGTTGCTCTCCCTGCTTCTGTTAAATTGACAGAATTAAACTAAAGGACTAGTTTTGTGTTTATACCGTTTTCTATACTTCACACGTCTTATAGTTCTAGTGCATCTCCAGTCATGGATTCAGGAGAAGGCATTCCATGTGAAATCGATCGATCCAAAGCATCTTTTAGGGACCGGAGTCGAAGGGTTCGATGGCCCCTCGACACCAGATCGGCTTCAGCTCAATCCCAACACGTTTGCAGGGCAAGTCGGAACCGATTTCATCAAGAACCACCAAGTTCTAGGAGCATCTACCCTGATTCCTGGTAGGTTCTCACATGCTTTTAGCTGCGAAACTAGCTAAAACAGATCACTAAGTCAATATTGTTTGGTTTATATCCTTGATCCAGGCTATCAAACTCGATCTCCGTAGCCTATATCCAATTTGTGAAGACGTGGATGCAAGGCCACATCGACGATGCAGACAACGTGCTTGGCATGCCCGTTGTGTTTGGTGAATTTGGGGTCTCGGCAAAGGATGACAACTTCAACAAGACGTTTAGGGACGTATTCATCGATACGGTCTACAAGACCATGCTCAACTCTACGAAGAGAGGAGGGAGTGGTGGAGGGTGCCTTTTGTGGCAGCTCTTCCCTGAGGGGGTGGACTACATGGACGACGGGTACTCGGTCGTCCCGAGCAAGTCTCCGTCGACGGCCAACATCCTTTCCTTGCAGTCGAGAAGGCTTCAGATGTTCAACTCCAAGTGCACCTGGAGATGCCACTGGGGGTGCAGGAGGAACAGAGACGTAGAAGCGATCGTTCCACTCGATGATATGTGATGAACGTAAGCATGCATGTATAGAAAACTTTTATTTATTTTAAGCATTCTCTAAGTTGGTTCAATTTTACATGATAACGTAGGAGATGGAAAGCCAAGCTAGGAAAGCGAGAGAATGGCTGATTTGAGTGGTTCTCGCGCTGCTGGTGGTAGCAGATTGCAGTGCTTTTCCTGTGAAACCTGCAAGAGGAAAAAGTTAGTCAAGTTGTCCAGGGACAAAATATTTACAGACCATAGAATTTTGAATTATTTCCTTTTATGTTTGGAAAAAAAAAAAACCATGAAATTCTATAAAATATGATTTTTCGTATATTTTTATTCTCATAGAATTTTGAGGTACCATATGATACAAGAACTAAAAGAGCACATAACAAACTTGTATAAACTGTACATGTACCTTTCAAACAGCCTTGCGTGATGGTGTAGTTGATGTCCTGAACCGTTTGCTTGCTCTCAAACACGAACTCCCCCCTCATCACATCCTCAAGGCATTGGAGAACAATCAAAGTGTGGTTGGAGCATCCACCGTTGCAGTAGTCCGAAGTATCGTTGCGCGTTACGTTCACCCACCCAACCGGTGTCAACTGGTATTTGACTCCACAACTATTTGAAACCTGTGAAAAACATTTCATCAACGATTAATCCCTCACTAGAATAGAATGAAACTAAGAGTTCAAGAAGCTTATACATTTTGGAGGCATTCGTAGGCACTCTCCCACTTTTCAAATGGGCTTAGATTGGGATTGCCTCTGGGGTCTTTGTAACCTAAAGCAAAAGTTAGGGTTTGTGATTTATCGGATATCAGCAATATCGAATATATCATATGTTTAAAACAAAGATAAATACCTTGGCCTGAAGGGAGACAGATGAGAAGCAAACAGATCACAAGGATCATCACTGACAAGTTCCTGATTCCCTCCATTTTGCATTAGAAATCTGAAGGCTGTGGTGTGATCACAATGTTGCTGTAGATTAATTTATACAGCAAAGAAAACTAGCAGTGAGACTGTTGGAGAGATATGATAGAGGTAACAGGTGTCCAAAGTCAAGAGCATATACTGCATGTAATGAAAGTATGTGCTGTCCAATTCGGAGAAAACTAGCTAGGTAGGAACAAGAAATGGTTAGTATGCATAGGAAATGGCTTTGAACGAGAGGGACAGATATTGGAGTCGAGCAGCCTTTGTAGGACAAAGATAATAACTTGGTGCTGATGACGGCCGGCGTCTAGCATTTAGCATGCCATTGACAGCCTTTGCTTTGTTGTTGCTTGGTTTGATGAGGTTGAAGCTAAAAATTGACATTTTAATATATATATATATATATATATATATATATATATATATATATATATATATATATATATATATATATATGAGGAATCGGAAAATACACCGGCGGTGAAGGGAGTTCCTTCACTGTCGCTTAGGTGGCCCAATAAAATTATTACACGTGGCGTCATTCAAGATAACAAATAAATGAATTCTCTTAACCGCACTTTGAGTGGTGCCACATGTAATAATTTTATTGGGCCACCTAAGTAGCGGTAAAGGAACTCCCTTCACCATTGGTAAATTTCCCGTTTACTATATATATATAGAGAGAGAGCAAACGAGAAATTCACCGATGGTGAAGGAAGTTACTTCACCGTTACTTAGTGGGTCCAATAAAATTATTACATGTGGCGCCATTTAAAAAGTGGTTAAGAAATTTTTTTTATTTGTTACTTTAAATGGCATCACGTGTAATAATTTTATTGGAGCACCTAAGTGATAGTGAAAAAAATCTCTTCACCGCCGATGAATTTCCTATTTTCTCATAAATATATATATGAGGAAACGGGAAATACACCGGCGGTGTCCAATAAAATTATAACACGGGACGTCATTCAAGGTAACAAATAAATGAATTCTTAAATGACACAACGTGTAATAATTTTGTTGGACCACCTAAGCGGCGGTGAAGGAACCGGTGTATTTCCCGTTTTCTATATATATATATATATATTCCCTTGCATTTCATTAGTGAGTGCTTAAATGAAATAGGCTAAAGTTATAAGTCATACATAAAAGGCCTCTCACAAAGAAAAGGGATAGCTAATATTTTTCAACAAAATATAAAGTACGGCAAATTAAAGTTACGGAAGCTCCACCCCTGCGTCTTTGTATGCGATAATCATTGCTGTAGTTACAGGGACACGTGGGCAATCAACGATCCACCTGTCCACCATCAGCTCCCTAGCTCTACCTCTGAGACTGTTGAAATAAATTATCTAAATCAATTTAATCTGTACATTACATGATAATTATTAGGTGCATGCATACTCCCTGAATATTTAAAGGATGATTTATAAAAACTAAGAGTCACTAGAAAGAAAGAGAGGATGTAATTGCATTTAACTAGAAAAATTAAGTGTCATTTGTATTACTATATATATGGGTTGACACATGAAGGGTCATTTATATTGTGTTCAATAGAAAGAATATATTTTCCTCTCTTTATACTTCTCTATCTATACAATCTATTTTAATATATTTCCTTCTCTTTATACTTCTCTATCTATACAATCTATTTTTGGCCCATTATTTCAAGAGACGTCGTGGCTTGCAACTTTTGCTGCCTACAAGTCTCACATTGAGCCTGTCTAGATGCAAAGGACGTGTCCTTAACTAGATGATCGGTCTATGCCCATAACATCATCAATATGATAATAAACAGACATTAAGAGATTGAAATACACTAAAATTATAGTTATTCTTTTCCAGCCAAATATTCCACAAATTCGCCCCTATAATGGAGCCTCCAGGAGTCTCTACAAATAGTTACCACACATGTTAAATTGTTTGGTTTGACGAAATTACCAGTGTTTACTGTTCAATTACAATTAAAATTGCAATCAATTGCAACTTATAGTGTAGGAAAAATCAGGAAGCTACTCTAAACACATCAAAGCGGATAATAAAATATTAGACATGCCACCTACAACATCACCTGGTAAGCATAACAAGATTGGAATTATCGCAGATGAGAACTGAATTTTCATAAAAGAAGCATTGAGACTTCTTAGTATCTATGTTTTCATACAAGACAAGCTGCAGAATCTTTTAACAACAACTAACATCTAGGAATGGTAATGGACGTATCTATAGATTAAATTTTGATCCGTCTTATACAAAATTCTGAATTAAAAATGAAAATTTTAGTTTTTTAATTTAAAATTTCAAAATTTTGTATACTGAAGGATCAAAATTTGAGCCGTGAACGTGTCTATTAACTAACATCTAAGCACAATGCAAACTTCTAGCTCTGGGGTCTACTAAAAAAAATCCACTCAGCCGATGTTTTTTTCCCTCCAAAACCAAAGTCAAGCGAGATACCAATACCAAATATAGAACTTCGGCCATGTCATTTTATGCACAACAAGGACAAAGTTGACATAAATAAAATCTCTTTAGTACTTACTATGCATCGTGCGATAACAACCTATGAAACAAGGGAACCAGCAACAACGATGTAGCCATCCATCAGTCTAGTTCTTGCTGTAACTTTGTCTACAACCTGACCTTAATCAATATTTCTCAACGAACATTTCAAGAAACCGTTACTCACAAGGCACCCCCTTTGAACTCAGGGTCCCAACTATAAAACTCCCACCACCACCACCACCACCACCACTAGCCATGGCCCAAGACAGCACCCAAGCGGTCTTCTCGGCCCTCGACAATGCCAGGATCCAGCTCTACCACTTCAAGGCCATCGTCATTGCCGGCATGGGCTTCTTCACCGACGCCTACGACCTCTTCTGCATCAGTGCCGTCACCAAGCTCATCGGCCGCCTCTACTACTACGACCCCGTCACGAACGCCCCCGGCAAGCTCCCACCCAACGTCAACGATGCGATCACCGGCGTCGCCCTCTGCGGAACCCTCGCCGGCCAGCTCTTCTTCGGCTGGCTGGGCGACCGCCTGGGCAGGAAGAAAGTATACGGCATCACGCTCGTGACCATGGTGGGCTGTGCAATGGCCTCCGGCTTGTCGTTCGGATCCACCGCAAAGTCCGTCGTCGTCTCACTCTGCTTCTTCCGGTTCTGGCTCGGGTTCGGCATTGGGGGGGACTACCCGCTGTCGGCCGTGATCATGTCGGAGTACGCGAACCAGAAGAGCCGCGGGGGGTTCATTGCCGCGGTGTTCGCGATGCAAGGGGTTGGGATCCTGGTGGCTGGGGCGGTGGCGATGTTTGTATCCAAGATGTTTCTTCTGGCATATCCGGCGCCGACGTTTCAGGCCGAGAACATTCTGTCGACTCAGCCACAGGGGGACTTTGTGTGGAGGATTGTGCTCATGTTCGGAGCTATTCCGGCCGCCATGACTTACTACTGGAGGATGAAGATGCCCGAGACTGCCAGGTTCACCGCACTGGTCGGAGGAGACCACAAGAAGGCGGCCGCCGACATGAGGAAGGTCTTGGACTCGGACTTCACCTCCAACGGCGTGCAGAACGTTGCAGCAGAGGATCATCATCACGCCCCCTACGGCTTCTTCTCGGGAGAGTTCGTCCGTCGCCACGGCATGCATCTCATCGGCACCTCCACCACCTGGTTCCTCCTCGACATCGCCTTCTACTCCAACAACCTCACACAAAAGGACATCTTCCCCGCCACCGGCCTCCTCCCCAAAGCCGGCGAAATGAACGCAATTGAGGAAGTGTTCGAGATCTCAAGGGCCATGTTCTTAGTAGCCCTGTTCGCCACCGTCCCCGGCTACTGGTTCACCGTGTTCCTCATAGACAAGATCGGCCGCTTCATAATCCAGCTCGTCGGCTTCCTCCTCATGTCGGTCTTCATGGCCATCGTCGGGTTCAGGTACAGAGAGCTCAGGGGAGAGGAGTGCAAGCCGTGCAAGAGCGGGTTCAAGGATGGGAAGCCGCTGGAGTTTGCCATCCTCTACGGGCTCACGTTCTTCTTCGCCAACTTTGGGCCGAACAGCACGACGTTTATCGTGCCCGCAGAGCTCTTCCCGGCGAGGTTCAGGTCGACGTGCCATGGGATATCGGCCGCATCAGGGAAGGCCGGGGCGATCGTGGGCGCATTCTTCGTGCAGAGGTACACACAGAACAATGAAGTTCAGAAGATCAAGCAGGCCATTATCGGGCTGGCGGTGGTGAACTTCATCGGGTTCTTGTTTACGTTCATGGTGCCGGAGACGAAGGGGAGGTCGCTGGAGGAGATATCGGGCGACGACGAGATGTTTAGAGGTGGAGAGATGAATGGGACGAAGGAGAAGGGGGAGGAGACGGTCTGATTATATATGTTGTATGTTGTGGGAAGCTGATTTGTTTGTGCGTACTTAGAGGTAATTGGGGAATAATAATTAAACATATATATATTTATATCGATGGGAAATAAATTTGTTTTTGGTTTTGTTACCTTTTATTTTAAAGTTGTGCTTAATTTTGGTATGTGTATCTTTGGTCTTTAGTGTAACTTTTGAATGTGTTATGTATTGTCGTAATTGTATGAATTGCATAATAAACAAGCAAAGGTTTTCACTGAAATCCAACAAGTGTTCTTGTTTGTAAAAAACGAACTGCAGCTACCAAGCCATGAGGGAGTATATCCATCAAATTTAGGTTTTGGAAAGTGTGTTACTTTCTACAGTTAAGTTAAGAACAAATTTCAAGTATATATCATATTTCTAGAAGTAAGGGGAAAAATAAGAAGAAAAAGAAAAAGGACCAGGTTTCTATGTAACATTTTTTCAATCAAAAGGAGAAAATATCATTCAACAAACTAGAAAATTTTAGTAATCGACGGGCACACAATATTTCTCCAAATGCAGAAAATAATTCACCGAACCAAATCCCACGGTATCCTATCGCCATTCTAGTCCCCAAATGATCTACGCATTCGCTCATCCCCATCAGGCCATCACCCTTTTCCGAAGATGCAGAGACCCTCCTCTCTCTCTCTCCTCTCCTCTCTCTCTCTCTCTCTCCTCTCGCTCGCTCTCCTTAAATTTCTCCTTAGAGATCTCGATTCTCTCTCCTCTCCATCATCTTCTCCCTTATTCTATTGCCAAACTCTAGGACTAAAATACTGAAACTCTAATTTCGACTGCAAGGTACGCTCATTCCAAATTCGTCTCTATTTGATTTATTTTGAAAGACTGAAATCCGAGTTTCTGAAAAACTCAAAATTTAGGATTCATCAATAATTGATTTTATTTGTATCAAATTTATTTTTTTTTTCTTTTTTGAAAAAAACTTAAACTTTAGTGCATTTTTTTTGATTGATTTTATTTGTATCAAATTTATTATTATTATTATTATTTTTTTTGAAAAAAGACTCAAACTTTAACTTTAGGGTTCATTCATAATTGATTTTATTTGTATCAAATTTGTTTTTTTTTTTTTTTTTTAAAGAAGAAGAAAAAGACGACTCAAACTTTAGTGTATCTTTTAATTGATTATAATAGCGAGGAGCTGTCCAAACCCATTGGACCGGGTTTTTTTTCACAATGGCCAATTTGGACTTTGAATTAGTCCAAAGTCTAAAATTTTAATTTGGATAATAAATGGATCTGACTCGACCCGATCCGGTCCAACCCATTATCATCCCTAAGTTACACAATATTAGTCCAAACGCAGAAAATAACTCAGAAGCAATCGCTGAACCAAGTCACACAAACACATAATCACAAATAATTCAAATCAAATACCTAATTCCTAAGAACAGTCGGTGCAATATAAAGCATAAAAAAGAATCTGTGTTACACATCCTAGCTGTTTAAATTTTGTACAAAATGCAACAAGGTGCTAGCAATGTAAATTTCAAGCAAACATGAAGTTGGCGAGAACATCGTGATGGATGGAAGAGTAGAACTTTTCAAGCAAGAGCACATCCAAGAAAAGAAAAACGCTAGTCCATCCTCAACAGAAATATATTCCACAAATTCATTGAAGAATTGAGTAGCAATCATTACATACTTTCTTGATTACGGAAAGTTTCAAGATGACAACATATGGAGGACACAACCTTGAGGTTCGCAATCACGCCATTAATTTATACACGGGATGTCATGAACATCCTTCATGCCCCTTGTACAGAACAGAGAGAATAAGAATAGCAAGTTGGCCAACCAGTTGGCTGTGGATGTTGTTCAGCTAAGAGGACTCTGCTTCTGAAGAAAAGTGGGCATTTTCACATATGTAAATCCACTGAAATTGCTGCTTCCTGCAACTGGACTGGTTATAGGAGAGACTGTCAGCGGCATGCTTGTCCAGCGCTCTTCAAAGTTGGCAACACAAATCTTGCCAGCCACATTTGGCCGGAAGCTCGGCTGAATTTCCCGAGCTTCCAGTTTCCTCCAGTTGATAGTCTTGAACCACTTATGGTTCTTTATCTCGTTGCCACCACCAGGTCCACTTCCCAGGCGCTTGCTTGCATCTTTCTGTAACAACTGCCAGAGAATTATAGAACTCAGTTCTTCTTCTTTTTGCCTTGCATAATAATATAATAGATACCAATTCAAAGAAAAGGTATTGAATTTAAGTATGAGTTGGATTTTACCCCTTTCAACAGTGAGTGAACCTCACTGGACAAGTAAGCTGGCAACTTCAGCTTATCCTTCACAATCTTCTGCTGAATTTTATCCCTGTTGCCACCAATGTAAGGGGGCTGCCAATGAATATGCAAATGAGTTTCAAAAACACTGAAAAATAACATGAATCAGCAGCAGTGAACAAAAAAAGAAAAAAGATGATGATCGATTGCAATTGTTTATATCCTCTCATCTGTATCCCCACAAATAAACCAAGTTTGCTAAAAAAAATAAAACTCATAATTGAAATTCCTAATATAACTAGTTTATGCTCACATAAAAAAAATAAAACAAACAAACAAACCTTCCCAGTTAGCATTTCAAACAGGAGGATTCCGACACTCCACCAATCCGCTGCCTTATCATGGCCCTTTCCAAGAAGTATTTCTGGTGCCATGTATTCGACTGTCCCACACATGGAATTTGATCTAGTGTTTTCTTGAAATTCCTTTGCTAGACCAAAATCAGTCAACATGACCTGATAAAAGCATGAGGAATGGTTATAAAGCAGTTAAGAAGTGGGCTCAGACAACGATAGGGGATAAAAGAAATGGGTGGAATTTTACATGGCCATCAGCATCCAGAAGAATATTCTCAGGTTTGAGGTCCCTATGCATTATTCCATTTGCGTGAAGGTGGGAAACAGCAGACACTATCTCTGCAGTGTAAATACGTGCCAAATCTTCCCTGATGCAATTAACACAAAGTTAATATCCAAACAAAATTCAATCCTATACACCAATCAATCCCAAAGAGCTAACTAGAAGCATATAGTAATATGAGCACCTGAACAAACCCTGATGATATAGCTGAAAGAAAAGGTGTCCACCGTTAACAAAATCAAGCACGAAGTACAATCTGTACTTTGTCTGCAGAAAACCAAATGAAACAATGGTAAGCATCACTGATTCAGTTATACTCCAGCAGGAAAGCCTATCATTATCATGCAAGAGGTATAGGATGAGATTCAAAATATTGTTTTTTCCCCCCTCTTGCTTTCGTCTTTTATGATCCTTTGGGCATTATTTGTGCTTTACAATTACGAGTTAAAATATCTTTCTAACAATACATCGTTAATAGAAAACAAATTTTCTCTGCTGCTATGCCATCTACCTATTCTATTGGCTTCTCAATGGAATGGATGCTTTTCGTCTTGTTTGAATAACAAATCAGGGTAAGATAACAATTTTAAAACTTAAGTTGCCTCCTATTTACTTGGCTGAGAAACCTTACATCCCTCTTCGGGTCAGCTTTTCTCTTTCCTCGTTTAAAATTATATATCCTCATTGTAAGTTTCAAATAGAATTATCCATAAGAATTAATATTTTAAGAGCTAATTACTTGATTAGACAAATGTATCACAAGTTCGCAACTTAATTTGCATGCATTTCAACAGTCCAATTTTATTTTATTTTATTTTATTTTTTATAAAAATGATGGCAGTATATTCTTTTATGACAGTCAGATGTTATCAGGATAAAAAAACTTCTAAAGTTTCAAATTTGAATAATGGAAGATTCACATGGATAGTACACATCTGAAATGCCATCTTATGACTATTAAGAAGCTCACGGAGGATGGTTTACAAATAAGCATTGAGTCTGAACCCAAAAATGATTTCAGCAGAACATAAAAAACATAGGAGAAATTGTAGCTGGTAGCATCTAGAGAGCTTAACAATGACCATGGTTTGCTGCTTGCTTTCATGGGAAACGATTGTATTCAAGGCCAAGTTATGCAATTACACTCTTTTGCTGGTGAAACAAAGGGAATTTGAAAGTGGATTAAGTCGGAACTCTTCGGTATTAGTAAGCAAGCGCTGGATGGAAAGCACCTTGGGCTTTTATTATGATTGCAGGTAACTTTGTGTAATACAAATTACTGTAGACTCACATACCCAACAAAATGTTATTACTATAGCTTTACTGTGACAATATAATGAATAAATATGAGATATACCTTCTAGACAAGTAATAGCTTGCTGAGACACAATTACATATGCAGATGGATATACAGAATATGCACGTCTGGATGGACATGTAGACAGTACTTTTGTCTGCTATAATTCAAAAGCAGTAATCTTATCATCTGCTAAATATCTAGTCATGCACAAATTTAAGTTAACAACCTTACCATATCACACTTAAGTAGTGGAATCTGATTAATTTCATACAACAAAACTCATGCAATCAGTACCATTTACAAACTAATAATTGGTACGAGTGTGATATATTTTTTAATACAGTAAAGATAGCAAGTTCATTAAATTAGGAGTACCATACCTGGAAAGAGTATCTGAGTTGAACAATGAATGGGTGATCAATTTTTATCAATATATCCCTTTCAGCTCGCATGTATTCAGAATAGTTCTTTTCGATGATCTTATCCTTTCTCACGACCTTCATAGCATATATTTCTGATGTTTCTTTCTTCATGACCTGAAACACTTTCCCAAATGCCCCTTGCCCAACAACCTTCAAAAAATCAAAATCTTCAAGTCCCACCCTTTCAACATTCTCAGACTGAGATATCAGTTCATGTTCTTCAGCACTGCACATTGACGGCTTCTCTTGTTCCCCTCCAGCTCCAGAGGGGTACTCTACGAGTTCCAATTCAGTCTCATGTAATGTGTGCTTGCGGAGCCGTGGAGACGGACAAACACGAGCTGTGGGTCCCACCAAAGAATGTGATCGAGTCAAAATGACCACTGGTTCGTTGTACAGAATTTTATCTGAAACAGCAGGTAGGGAACCATCAGAAGTCAACAGGTTTACTTCTATAGGTGTTGGAGTTGCAGCTGGACCAAAAACATCAGAAAAATCAAATTCCACTTGCTCAGAGGTAACAACATCAGGTGGCCCCATAGGAAGAAGCACTTGTTTCTTGAATGCCTTCTGGACATTGGTCTTGGTCAGACCCGATATCTGAGGAGAAACCATGGTCCAGGATGCTCAGCAGATGGCAAAAGATATCTCAAAAGCGAAATACAGTTCCAGCTAAGGCAGGCTCTCTCCAAAAATCTCCAAGACAATGGATGAAGAAGGAATCCTGACAATGGCCTTGAACAACTGGAAGTTTACACACACAACAAGACCTCCCAGAAATCCTGGGAGAACCAAAACAGAGAAGTTGCCCTTGTTTCCCGATGCACAGGAAACACTGGATGCCACCGAGCTTCTTGAACTCATGAAGGTCAGGTTTTTTAAAACTGTTGGCCAAGGTTGACATATGGTTAGTGATGTTGATGAATAGATCAGGACTTCAATAACCAATCACACAGAAAGAAAATAGAATAAGTGTAGTAGGCCAATGAATCATAAGTCCTAGGGCTCTGAATTCATAAGTATCAAAAGAATAATAATATAGCACACTGGGCTTCCATTCTTTAAAATTCAAAATGATTACATAAACAGCAGGTTTATCCAGTTCTGATTCTCAGAGCATATAAATAATCCGCTTAAAATCAAGAATCTGACAGTAAAAGTCACAGTCTACATACCTAAGGGCCTTGTTTGCCAACCGAATTTTCTTTTGAACAAAGGTTATAGTCCTGGCCATTCATAGGTAGGTCTTGGACATAGGACCTCCCATAACCCAAATGTATACCACCGAGCTAAACCTCATTGGTCCACCATAATCAGTGTTCTAAATATCATATACCGGTGATATACCAATCAGCCAAATTACATACCGGATATCGGATACCGGATAGGTTATGGCGATATGACTCTAAATACCAGAGTGTCATATCAGTGTCATGCCGGTTAAAAAATAATCATATAATTGCATATATAAAACATATTAAAACACATAAAACAAGTTTATAATATTTGTATTAGCTTATTTGCATTCAACTTACTAATTTGCAGATACTGTTTAGAACGTCTGCATATGCACAAAGCGACATATTTCAAAATAATTGTTGCACTCAATATAAATAAACATAATAAATTCTTAATCAAGCTTTTACTAATAAAAGATTTCTTTCTTTTATACAATACTTATTGTTTAATCTAGCCTTCCACAACCAACTTTTTCTTTAATTACACAATGCTACGTCCCTAACATACAAAATATCTTAATTTACCCTTCAACATAAACAATTGTTTATGCTACAAATTTACCATAAAAAATATCGATTCACATCCAAATTTAACAAATTTAATATACAAATTTAACAAATTTAATATACAAATTTTATCATCAGTCTTCAACATCCAATCCATGTGAATCACACTTTCGGCCAGTGAAATCCAAAATTCTTTCATATTTTAAACACTCAAACACACAAATTACAATCCCTAACAAAAGTTTAAAGAAAATTAGATTAATTAAAAACATACAAATTTTATCTACCATGAAACTCAAACACACATTACACTTTCGGCCACTGCCAGTGAATCAGATCACTGATTCAGTGTGAATAAGTGAATCGATTCACTTATTCAGAATCACTGATTCAGTGCTGAATCAGTGACTCGATTCACTGATTCAATGAATCAGTGATTCTGATTCACTAGCTGAACCCTAACCCAATCTAAATTGTAAAATCCAAAATTCTTTCATATTTTAAGCACTCAAACACACAAATTACAACCACAAACTAAAATTTAAAGAAAAATTAGATTAAATAGAAGCTAATAATTATTGCCCAAAATTAGAACTTAAGAGATTTACAAAGGGGAGATTGACTTACCAAAATTGAAAGTCGATGATGCTGGAAGGCGCGCAAGAGGAGGAAAGAGAGGTTGGATTGTCGGCGAGTCCTCAACGGCACGGCGAAGCTTCGAAAATTCAACAATCGAGCTCACCAAAGCTTCGTTTAGGGCAGAAGAGGGCCAGTTGCTCGGGGCCAGCTGAAGGAGAGACGACGACGACGGAGAGAGGAAATTGGCGGAATTAGGATTTTTTTGGTGGGGAGATCAATCGAGCAGAACGAGCTGAAGAATGGATCGAGGGAATTAGGGTTTTTTTCTCGCAAATGGGGGAATGAATCAGGTTTTAATTTTTTCCTATCAGATCGGGTCTAACGGGTTAACAGGTTTCAACTGTAACCCTAACCCGTTAACAAAAATCCCGATAATTGACCATATCGGCAGGTATTTCACATACCGTATACCGGCCGATATATCCCCACGTGGCCGATATATCGGCCTATACCGGTCGAAAACGGGATGCGATAAAAAAATCGACATCCCGTCTCGTTTCTTTGGAAAAAAACGATATATCGGTTAGTATATCGGTAATTTATCTTTTTGGAAGTTAGTTTAACTAGTTTCAATGGTTTGTATCAGCAAAACAGCTGAAAAAATGGTGCACAATCAAACCAGTTAAAGAAGCCTTAATAATTATCCTATCATCCTCAGTAAGTTAGCAAAACCTGAGGAAAGATGGTTTAACTTGAAAGTTCCCGCTAATCTTAACTTGTTCGTCAAAGCTGCTAGACAATTAGTATGTGGTCTGCTTGCCGGACACGAAACTAGAATAATTGCTACTTAAGTGATTTAAGTTAATGAACTTGTCTGAATCTAGCATAAACCACTTAAACCAGATGCTCATTTTTTCTGTTGCCAAAGGTGACAAAGTGTCCTGTCTTTACAGATTCACCTAACTGACAAGGCCAAGAAAATAGTAACCAAAATGTAGAAAATAATTATCACCTACAAGATTCAAGCATGAAAAGGAATGCTTGATCATACAGCTCAAATTTACAAGGCATTTGCATCATTTCCTAATAAAGAATATTGCAAGAAAGAAGGGAAATGCGGCCGTACACTATTAATCAGCCATGCATACTTATCCAATGAAACCTTCCCAAAAAGATCAAACTTATCCAAATGAAGATCAAACACAAAGTGGAAGCAATTGAGCATCCAAAATAGGAAAATTGAGATGGGTGCACAGTTTGGGAAGGATGTAGGTGTGTAGTTCATTTTATTTTTATTTTTACTTTGTGTATGTGTATGTGTATGTGGTGTTGAATGCAGGGCTGGAGCTGTATGTTTAAAGACTATCTAATGTGTGTTGGCACTCTACTACATATCGCATAACTAAGGGTGTGCAAAAAGCCCATTTTCTGATGCCCGGCCTGAATTGGACTAGGACCTAGCTTGGACCTGTGTAACTCGGGCAAAAATTATTTTACTTTTTTTAAGAATCCACATGTATACTTTTGTTTCGATTTTGTAATATTTTTTGTACTTTTTATTTCCAATTTCTAATTTTTTCAAAATTTCAAAATAACTAAAAATTCAGTTTCTATTTGGCTAGGCCTCGTGCCTAGCTAAACCAGCACATCAGTACAAGGGTAAAACCAAGCCCGGGCCAGGCACCCTGTTTGGACACCCCTACGCATAGCAAACATAGTCCGTAGGAAGAGCAAAGAAATTACTATATTAGCATAAGGCAATTAAATTAGTAATGGATCACGAAGAAACAACAGTAAGAAGAGAAGCATGTTCAGATAAACATGAAACTCTTCGAAAAAGATAATAATTCTCAAGCTACATGGGGAAAAGGGATAGCCATAGGCCAGACCGATTTGGTATAGCGTATTTGTTGTTGTTGTTAGCAGAAGATCGAGGTGGCAAAGTGGTTCAAAGATGAAAATCTCCTAAAGGCCATTAACTTGAAAATATAATGATGCTTAATTTTAGATGTAATGGGAAAAATTACAAGTAGCATATGTTTTCCAAGTTATAGAAGGATAATTGACTTAGCATTTTGGACTTCTTTTAATCAAAACACATGTAGCATTCATACATCAACAATACATAATAATCCTGATGAATGCACAACAGAAATAGTGAAATACACATAACAACAAACCAAAATAGGCAAATTTTAAATCCCAAAAAGCATAAATCAATGTGAAGATGCTAGATGCTCTCAATATCCCATGCCCACTTTTTTTTTTTTCCAATTCTAACCTTCCTCTCTCTTTTCTTTTCAATCCCATTTCATCTTTTCATTAGTCATTAGAATATTACTATATGATCCAAATAAAACTTAGTCGAGTATTAAAACTCAATCAATATTCAATTAGATCGGATTTTATTACCCAGCATATGAGTTGTGATTGGCAACTTAGTAAGAAAAAAAAATTGATGTTAAACTTATAATTTTTTTTGGAAGTTTCAAAGGTGGGCGTATTGAGCAAAGTGACGTGCATGAATAAAATTTCCCTTTGTGCCAATTCCAAGATTTTTATACCGATTTCCCACAAAAGCTCCCAATTTAATGTAACTCTACGCAAAAATCTCTTATTTCTTTCAAGAGAAAAACAATTCCTGATAAGCCACCGATTACGCCCAAATCGCTCCTCGATCCAACATTAAATAAAAGGCCTTAGCAGATCCATGAGAAGCAAAGGGTGACCCTTCCAGATCAACACAACTCCTCCGCAGTTCTATCGAAAATATAAAAAATTAGGGCAAACCTAAAAGAACATCGAACGCTATACAAACAAAACGACATCAGATCAAAGACTTTGAACTAGAATACTGAAAAATTAGACAAATAAAACAAAAAATCGAATTCATCATCAATCGCAAACACACCCAACTTCTCCAAAATCGAACCAAATCAATCTAAACAAGCCAAGATCTCGATCTAATCCTAACCCTAAAAACAAGAAGTTGGGGATTTTTGCTAACCTGTGTAGAGAGAGATCGGCGATTTGCTTTTGCCGGACAGGAAGCGATTTCTCGACGGCATCCCAAATTCGCTGCTTCTTATATAGTATAAAATAAAGAGTTATTTACAGTGTTATCCCTTACATCTTTATAAATTATGATTTTGTCTTTCAAATCTTCGATTTAGTTCCAAAAGCCTCTAAATTACTACAATTTAGTTATTTCGGCAGTTTTCCATTCAAATAAACGGAAGAATTTAATTTTATTTTTAAAATAATAAAATGACTTAAATACCCTTATAAAGAAACAAGAAAGAGAATAGAGAGATAGAAGAGAAGAAGAAGAGAAAAGCTAATGAATCCAACGAAGAAAAGGAGAAGAAAGGAGAAAGAGAGAAATAAAAGAAATGAGGAAGAGAGAAGGAGAAGAGAGAGGTAAGAATGAAAAAAAAAGGAGAAGAGAGGAGGAAGAGGGAAGTAGAAGAGAGAAGGAAGAGGAAGAAGGAATTAAAGTGAGGTAAAATAGAAAAATCAGATAAAAAAAATAAACTGGGCTAATAGAAGTTACGAAGAGAGACTAAATTATATTAACTTAGATAATTTAGGGACTAAATCCTAAATATGAACATATGGAGGACTAAATTATAATTTATTTTTAAGGGACAAATCTGTAAATATCCCTAAAATAGAAAGAGAGTAGCTCTCGTGCAACGTGTTCCACGTGTCGGACTACTATTAGCTTTAAGAGAACGGAATAATAGAGGCACGTGGGAATATGCTTGGTTGGCGTTGTTTAAACGCGCGCACTTTAGCACAACTTGGCGGGCGCTTCGGATGGACGCCTCTTTTTTTTGCAAAATTAGAGTAATAAATAAATAAATTAGGGGAAAATTAGCAATAAAAAAAATAATTTACCGGTAATAATTTATTGTAATCAATGATTAATAGATAGTTATGGTTCGGTTAATTGGGCCCACCTGTGCGGCGCCGTGCTCCGCTGGAACCTGCCTTGGATTCATCCGGGAGTGTCTAGAGGGGCACACCATTTTTGCTAATGAGCCCAGTTTCCTGGTGAGACCACCTCTCTTTTCAAAATAGAAGGTTTCTTAGTGAGCACACCAAATAACTCCAAAAATATTCTCACTCTCTTTCTCTCCTCCTTTTCCCTTCCTTCTCCCCAACCTTCATTCTTCTCTCTCTCACCTCTCCAACTATAGGGTCGGTCATATCTTAAATCTAAAAATCCAACTCGTCTTTTCCTTCTCTCTCTCACCTCTCCTAATCTTTCATTTTTCTCTTTCTCTTCCCTATCTCCTCCTCCATTCAACTTCGCTTCTCTTTCCGATTTGCCCGTCGTCGATCCAGCCCACACTACTCACCCGCCATCCCGCCGTTGTTTTTTGAGTCGAGATAGGTGAGATCTCTTATTCATTTAGCAAATTTTTTAATTTATTTTGCTCTCTTTTTTTGGAGCAAAGAATGGAAGATTTTTGAATTTGATGGTCTTGTTGGGTTGGAGAGGAGGAAGAGGGGAGGAGAGGATGGTGGAGGGGTTTTGATGATAAGATTGATAATGAAACATTGGGATTTTGGATGTGGAGGGTTTTTTTTTATCATAAATGAAATTTTATTTTTAAGTTTACCTCCCAATTCATTATTTTTTTTAATAATTCTCTCTATTTGCTCTACCTCTCAAAATCTCTTGTAATTGGTAAGAACTCTCTGACACTCAATATCTAAGTTATCTCAAAGATTAACTCTACAACCGGTCTCAACTTTGAAGTTAGAAAATATTTTTCTATCTTTTAAAATTGAAACTTAAAAATTGGTGTTTTAATTTATACTTTGATTATTATTAATGAAAAAATAAAATATTGTAATGGTAGTTGTAAAATATGCAAAATTTCATTAATTTTCTAATTGTGGACTGTAATAGTAAATTTTAATATGTCTTGAAGTTTCTAGTATTGTCGTAATTGTTGATTAATTAGTAAAACAAGGTTTGAGTGCGTTTATACATGTATTTTACATTCTACTGCAGTATCAAAATTAGACAAAATTTAATATTTGTACTAAATTTAACTCTGTAACTATTTATTTACACATAAAGAAATCATTGTTATGATAACTATCATTTATAAATGGAATTATATGTATTAATGTTATTATTTTTTATTCCATATATGGATCCGACAGAAACATCTCGCGTACGACCAACTGCCTCGTTGAGAAGGAAAACAGTAACATTTCGACCACCAATCCGTCGCCCGATACAAGAGAAAGAAAATAAAGTTGCTGTGGGTCCTAAATTAAATTTAGAAACTCCTAATTTTAGATATGAAAGTGTAAGGTAAGAGGGAAGCAATAATAATTCGGGAGGCTCCTTCCTTCTCTTCCCCACCTCTCCTTCCTCTTCTCTCTCTTTCACTTTCTGGGATCTCTCGTCCCATGGATTCCGCGCTTCCGGTCACCGTCTCTTGAGTCCCGTCACCGGCTCTTCCTCCATCGGTCGAGAAATCGATCGAGAAAGAAATTTTTTTTGTCAATGGAATTTGATTCTTGATTCTTGGTTTGAAGTTGAAGGAGCAGAAATCATGAAACTTGATGTGTGTATTCATGAAAGAAATTTTTTTTGTCAATAAAATTTGATTTTTGATTCTTAATCTGAAGTAATCGACACTTAAAATAAACAAATTCCTTTTTGGAATGACTCGAGATTATATCTATGAATTTGCTTTGCGTCCAAAGATCTCAACTTGTACGATGCATGATATATTATGTACTGGTCTGTACTCTATTTTGTATTGAAAGATATTAATATGATGTGGACGGCAATCTATTATACAATCATTATTTACAATTTACATATACAAGCCATAAAGAAATATGTTAGAATCCAATAGCAGCACTAGGAACCACGTAAATAATGGAAGTATAAAATACTTTTTTTTTGTGTTTGTTCCTTGTTGTTCACGGTGGCGAGCATGTGTAAATATTTATCAATTTCGAAAAAATCGAATCGAATAGGAATGAAAACTAAATCGAATAAACTTTGCTTAGTTAGGAGAAAATGTCATTTATTTGGAAAAATAAAATAAAGTAAAAAAGGATTTGCTATTGCCGAGGATCGAACCCGAGGCGCTCGCATGAGCAATGGGAATACTCACCACTATACTAGAACGACTTCATGGATAATGGAATGAAAAAAAAAATACTTATTTATAGTTAAAAGACTTATTTATAATGGGACAAAAATTAACCGTCTGGACTTTCAGTCCGGACAGAAACCCATTGTTCGGACTTTCAGTCCGGACGAATATTAGACCATCCAGACGGTTAGTCCAGACAGTGGAGAGTAGTCCAAACTGTCAGTCCAGACTTTGAGTTTTTTTGGGCTCATAATTTTTATCAATCCGCACTGTTTCTAGGATTTTTGAGTTTGCAAAGGCTTAATAAAATCAATTTTCTAATTTAATTTGTGAGATAATTTAATATAGAAAAAAATTTGGTGGAATAGTTGTGGGTTTTAAGTTTTTTTTTTTTTGGTTAATTGATCTGTAGTTTGAGAAGAGAAGGAGAGAAGAGATTGATGAAAGAGACATTTTAGTCTAAAAAATTCGATGGCAAGTTTGTAATATAGATGAAGTTTTTAAGTGGGCTCATTAGGAAAACTGGTGTGTCCCTATAGAAATTCCCGATTCATCTTGGCCAGACAAAATCGGATGCATTTGCCTTGGAATGGGGAGGAGAGATTTGGTGGTCGTTGTTGGACGGGAGTTTCTAGATGGGCACAACATATTTCCTAGTGAGCCCACTTAAAAAGATCGTTTTATTTACCACTTTGCCATTATTTTTTTTGGTCAAAAATACCCTTCCTTCATCTTGGTCAGAAATTTGAAAGCCTGATCCGGGCTAACCAGCCCGGATGAAGCCTCCCCATCTGGGCTAGCAGCCCCGGACAGGGAGCATAGGTCCGGGCTGGTTAGCCCGGATGAGAGATGAGAGATAAAATAATTAAATTTCTATGTCATAACATGCGCATTTGGTGTAGTGGTATCATATTTCCCTTTCATGGAATTGACCAGAGTTTGATTCTCTGGATACACAATTATTTCTTTTTTTTATATATATTGAATTTATGAAGATGAAGAAGACGAAGAATAACAGAAGAAGAAGACGACGAAGAAGATGAAGATGAAGATGAAGATGAAGAAGAAAACGACGAAGAAGATGAAGATGAAGAATTATAAGAAAAGAAGAAGAAGAAGATGAAGAAGACGATGAAGAAGAAGAAAAAAAAAAAAAACGATGAAGAAGAAGAAGCAGCAGCAACAGAGAGAGGATAAAGCAGGAATTTTGGTATGCTCATTAGGAAAACCCTCTCTTTTTAAAAGAGATGGTGTGCTCACTAGGAAAAGTGAGCTCACTAGGAAAAAAATCGTGCCCATCTAGAAATTCCCTTGTTGGACAAGCTGTATTTATTTATATATTTTAGTAGTTTACTTATTTTATTGGGATTTTTACATATCTATCCCTTACATCTTTAAAAATTAGAATTTAGCCCCTCCAAATCTTTATATTTATAATTTAGTTTCCAAATCTTTAAAGTTTCCACAATTTAGTTCCCAGCTATATTTTTAATTTTTGGTCCGAATTTACTGTTGTACCCCTGAATTATTTCACTTTAGTCCTCTTTTTACTCTTTCTCATCTCTTTTTCTTTTTATTGGATTCCCCTCTCTATTCTTCTCCTTTTTCTCTCTCTTCCCTCCCAATTAATCTTTAAAGTGAAGTAACTAAGAAGAACCTAATAAGAGGGAAGGGAGAGAAATGAGAAGAATGGAGAGGGAATCCAATAAGAAGCGAAAAAGAGGAGGAAGAGGGAAGAAATGACTAAAGTGAAATAACCCACGGGTATAACGGAAAGTTCGAGCCAAAAATCTGGTTGGGGACTAAGCTGTGATAACTTAAAAGATTTGGAGACGAAATTATAAATATGAAGATGTGGAGGAGTAAATTCTAATTTTTAACGATGTAAGGGCCAGATATGTAAAAACCCTATTTTATCTAGGGGAATAATAGTATTTGAAATGGGAATATTTCTTGTGGATAAATTTGCCATGACAGGCCTATTTGGGGACTCAAATTGCGGGAAAGTCAGGCCGCTAATGCCGCTGTTGAAGGGGCTATCAACAACACAGCCTGTTGAAGAGGCTTTTGGGAAGCCCGACGAAGCAACAGGTGAGTAATGTATACTTTTGATAATTTTCTTATGGATTTTAAGTGAGGCTTTGTTTTCTTTTGAATCTTGGATTTATCTTCAATATATATGATTAAAAAAGAGCTCGAGGGTTTATTTGGAAGCTGTGAATATATGCAGTCATCTTCAATGAGAATGGTGAGGAAAAAAGTAAAGAAAAGAGAGCTTTTCAAGAAAAATAAAAAGGAGATTTTTATTGAATAATTAGGAGATTTAGTTTGACGATCGGTAGAGATCAACATCTGTCAACATCTCCAACCGATAGACGACTACTTAATCTATATTTGTGGTATTTTTTTACTCTTTTATAATTCTTTTATAATTTATTATTTGTACATCTACATCTTAAGCAGCCATTATTAGATTTAGAACTTTGTCCGTGGCTACTATTGATGAGTCATGGCTTTATAGTGGCTATAGTCAAATTATTGTAATTAGCTTGAGATTCATCGTGCAGGTCTTCCATGGTTTTTTCCGTTTAGGTTTATGATGTTAAAAATCTCGGTGCTAATCAGTGTGTGTATATATGTGTGTGTGTTAACTTTTAGCTAATGTCCCTAGTGCCAGAGAGAGGACCATGTGATGTGGTGATGGGAAAAGGAGGATAAATTTTTCAGTAAAATCTACATGTCATTATTTCATCAGTAGAGGGACCACCTCTACTGATCAAATTTAATCTAGAAGATGAGATGTCCCCTACATTAGGTTGTTTTTTTAGCTGCTGGCTAAATACGTGTGGTCGACTTTATAGAAGAACGGTTGGTAGGTTCTAATTACTTTGTACTTAATTTGTAAAGCCAGTTGGGAGTCTGCTAAGCATATCGTGCTTAATTGCGCACAATTATGGAGGAAAAGTGCCTGTCTCTTTGGCATCCACATGGATATGCCGGGCAAAATGAATATATAGAGAAGAGTTGAGTGTTTCAAGCATCTCTCAGGCCGTTAGCATGTTGAGATGGAACATCTAGATCGAAAGAAAAGATAGAATATTTAGTTCTACTTCACGCTTGATAGATATTTGCTTATGACTTACTGTTAATGATATTATCTTTTGGGTACGTAGGTATTCTTTTAGACGATGAACGACTTTAGATATCAGGTGGTTCCTTGGATGATGATATGGATCCCCCACAAACCCTCCCCCCTTCCCCCATCACCGATGTAGCCCAAGGCGATCAAGTGGTTCTTACTAAACCAAACTAGGGGAGAACGGCCTACGATTTAGATTCAGTGCTCAGGATATGGCTTAGTCAAGAACTCCACCTCCCTTCCATTTAGTGCTTTTTAGACATGTTTTTCATTTTAGTAGTTTCATGATGTAATTAGAACTATGGTTGATCTTTTAAATGGGCACATATGTTGTTCTATTATTCTCTTATTAATAGAATGCAAAAGGTTTTAGCTTGCCGTTTTAAGTCAAAAAAGATGTTCTTTGCTGAAACTAAGCATTTTATTAAAATTTAATGCAACTATTGCATCAATAGATCGGAGAGAAATAATAGGTATCTCTCAACGATACAAACAAATACATTACCAAATCTCAAACCTGTGCTTAAGTACTGCTTATTCTCCAAAGGAAATTAAATGCATGTTATATATTCTCCAACATCAAACTGATCACAATAAGCTGCAGGTGAAAGGCCTCAGAGGGCTATGGGCTGAACCGGAAGCAGTGTGATATTATCTTCATACTTGTACAACGTCTCCATTACTCGAGCAAGATTGAGGATCCTTATGAAAAGATGCCTTGAGACTCCAGCCTGCAGGTGAAGGCATTCTCGCTTTAATTCTTTCCATGAATATTCGATCATTTCTTGAAACTTTTCGCTAACATCCTCTAAAGATCCACCATAATCTTTCATATAGCACATGCTACCAGAAGCTACATGTCCCCTCTGTTGTTCAAGCTTCATGATTCAAAAAAGTTTAACACCTTGAGTGAGTTATAATTGCATAAATTTATAGGTGATGAAAAATCGGCCTTTCAAAATTATAGAGTAATTAACTCGGATGATACAACATCGTCCATGAGTCTACATATCTTACATAAAGATTCAATGATGTATGGGATACTTAGAATCCATTCAAATGCTTCCTTTCTTGCGATTTCACCCATACCGACGCCTAGCGTATTGTAAGAGGTGGTGTAAAGAGCAACCGATAAATATTCTTCCAAAGATGGAACATAACCTTCATCTTGTTGCTAATGGAGCTCATTGCCGCAACGTATTTCGGTGCACCGAAACGGGTCCAAAACCGACTTAAACCTGTTATGATATGATATATATATATAGGGTATGGCGTTAGGGTTTTGGATGAGCGAAAAAAGGAGCCGAAATTAAAAAAAGCCTAAATGAAAAAAAGGTGGCCGAGGATTTTCTATTTATTGGTGGCGGCTGCTGCTATTGGATTGCCGAAAGCAAATTGCTGCGGCTGCTGAGAAGGGGAAAATTAAGCTGCTGCGGTTTTTCTTTTGGTGAAATAATTGAGTTGCGGCTGAAAAGCAAAACAAATAGGAGCTGCTGCTGTTTTTGAGCCGAAGCAAAAGGAGAAATTAAGTTGCTTGGCTGCGATTGATTTTTAGCCAACAGGAAGAAACAAAAGCAGTTGTGGTTGCTACTTTGTTTTTTGGTCGAAGAACAAGCAAGGGCTTCTTTTGTGTATTCGGCTGAAGATTTGGCCAAAGGGAAAGAATTCCAGAGAAGGTGCGGCTTCCTTTGAATTTTCGGCAGCCGAAGAGGAAAATCACTGCAATAAAAGCTTAGAGTTTGATCTCAAAATTTTGTGTGATTTCTTTGTGATTTCTCTTGTGGTTGAGAACTAGAAAGTTATAATCATGTTTTGATATAATAGAAGTTTTTCGATCGTGTCCCCGTAGACGTAGGCATATTGCCGAACCACGTTAAATCTGCGTGTTCTCTGTCTCTGCTATTTTCTCTTCGATTAACTATTTGATTCCACTGGTTATTGCATTAGTATTATTTCGCTATTTTTGCTAGCATATCTCTCCATTCTGTTTCCTTGAGCCAAACTCTACAAGTCATCTTAATATGCAGTTTAGACCAATTTTAGCGGAAAATTAATATAGGGACTACCATAGGTGAACCGCCAGCTCAGAAAAAATTACGTGAGATAGCAACAAAACTATAATAATCTAATGATTTTCTTCAATTTTTTTTTTTTACATTTACTATCTCTATCTCCTTAAATTCTTTCGGATTAAATTTTATAAATTTTAGAGTTTATTTATCCTTTCATCAAGTGCATACAAAATGTTTTATTCATTGAAACATATTAATTTTGTATTAACTTGATGGAGAACCAAATCAAAACTAAAACCCAAGAAATTGGGTATGAGTGGACCCGAGGGAGTCGAGATCATAATCCAAAAGAATTTAAAAAAAAAAAAATTGGAGATAGTGGAAATAAACTATAGGTCAGATAATTTGCGTGAGCTATCAACTCATTTCCATTTTTCTCATATATATATATATATATATATATATATATATATATATATATATATATATATATATATATATATATATATATATATATATATATATATATATATATATATATATATATATATATATATATATATATATGGATTACTGTAGGTGAGCCGCCAGCTCAGGAAAAGTTACGTGAGCTAGCGGCTAAAGTATAACGATCCTATGATCTTTCTTCAATATTTTTTTACAATTGTTATCTCTACCCTTTAACTTCTTTTGGATTAAATTTCATAAATTTTGAAGTTCATTTACCCTTTCATCAAGTGCATACAAAATCTTGTATTCATTGAAAACCATTAATTTTGTGTTAACTTGATGGAGGACCAAATCAAAACTAAAACCCAAGAAATTTGATATGAGTGAACCCTAAGGGGTCTAGATCATAATACAAAAGATTTTTTAAAAAAATATTATTGAAGATAGTGGAAATGAACTGCAGCTCAGATAATTTGCATGAGCTGTCAGCTCATTTCCATTTTTCTTATATATATATATATATATATATATATATATATATATATATATATATATATATAACGGGAAATTCACTGACGGTTAAGCGAGTTTCTTCACCGCCGCTTAGGTGAGCTAAAATAATTATTACATGTAGCGCCACTTAAGCTAACAAATAAAAGAATTCTCTTAACTGCCCTTTGAGTGGCGCCACGTGTAATAATTTTATTGGGTCACCTAAGCAGCGGTGAAGGAACTCTCTTCACCGCCGCTGAATTTTCCATTTACTCATATATATACATATATATATATATATATATATATATATATATATATATATATATATATATATATATATATATATATATATATATATATATATATATATATATATATATATATATATATATAATCTGCATCAAATATATTTCCTCAAGAGAAAATTGTTGGCAAATTATGTTTTGTAGTATTCATCAGGATCATAATAATATTTTCAATAACAAAGGAATAAACCATTAAGGTAGGATATTATTTTCGTAAAAGTTAGCACATAAGTAAACATGGGTGAAGGTAAGAAATTTAAAGAAACATACATGAATGAAAAATTCAAAACGCTAAAGAAATATAATGTTTCGTCACTTGTGTCTTACGTGCACTCAATGCTAAATGTGTATGTAGATAACGGCATGTATATCCGATACTATGAGAAGTACAAATAATAGACTAATGTACCATTCAATTTGAATATATACCTGAATGTTGGAAGGTGGAGACTATTGAACGATGAAGTAATCTCCCCAGACAGAGGGATGATAGTTTGCTGAGGACATATGAACGGGAAGCAGAGAAGTATATAGCCCTACCGCTTAGGGCTGAGCATAAAACTGAGAAAATCGAACCGAACCAAACTGAACGGTTCGGTTATTCGGTTTTCAGTTCGGTTCGGTTTAAAAACCAAAATTAATTTCGGATTTCGTGTCGGGTTTTGGTGGCTTTAGCTCCAACCGAAACCGATCGGAAAAACCGAAATTTTACAATTGTAGTTTATTTTTTTGATTTATTTTCAATATATTTTTCTTTTAAATCTTTGATGAAAAACATGTTATTGTTATTTTAATAGGTAGAAAAAGAAAAAAATAGAAAGAAAAATTATTATCTTTCCTATAAAATAAAAGTGTTTATCACATATTTAGTTTCAAACCTAAATAATTGAAAACCGACCGAATCGAACTGAACCGAACCGAAAATTCAGTTTCGGTTTTTTTAGAAGTTCGGTCGGTTTCGGTTTTAATAGTTCGGTTCGGTTTTCGATAGGAATTTTTTTTCCAAAACCCAACCGAACCGACCTATGCTCACTCCTAATACCGCGTTCAGCATCCATATCAGAAAGTAATTGACTAATTTCTAAGTACCAGATACTGAGAGAAAAGATTAAGCCAGAATTGAGTAGAAGATGAGGTGAACACCTCTATGATGTGGTATTTATAGGAGAGGGATGACAAACTTACGTGATGAAGATCATCACATCCTGCATGTCCATGTTGCTTGCTACAAGTTGATAATGGGCCTAGAGCTTCTCTGGTTGTGTCTTCACAAATACAGAAATGTACCCACTTCACGTTTTAATATCATCTCGAATTATTTCAAAAGCTACAAGGTGGACAAAAAGATTTAGTCTGTGCTTGGATCCTGAATTATTTTACAAAACTACGAGTTGGACAAAAAGATTTAGACTGTGATTGGATGTCATCGGAAGCAAAGCATTTTGGGGTGTTTATAAAGCATGTATTTTGGAATATTCTCATCATAGATATTGAAGTGTTCAATTTTATACCTGAGAGTTAAGTTTTTTTTCATAGGTTTTGATGGGTTATATATATATATATATAAAGACAAATATATCCAATTAGAAAAAAGGAAGGTACATGACGCTAGAGTTGGAAGAAGGAAAATAAAAAGTATTTTTGAATAAATAATTCAGAACACTCCAAAACACTCATATTTAGAGTGTTCTAAAAAACACTTCAAAATACTTGTTATAAAACTCACAAGTAAGTATTTTTATGAACACTACATATTACGTCATTCTAAAACACCCCAAAATACTTTAAAACTAATCTCCCAAGCATAGGTTCTAAATGTTCTCATTAATTTTTCTAAGTATCCTTATTTAATTTCTAAGCTCACCCTCTATAAAATTGAAAAATAAAATTTTTTCTATGTAGAAATCCACTATATTACCGAGTTGCTCTTATTATTATTATTATTTTTTTTTTCTTTTATATTTTACTCTCTCCTTTCTCTCCCTTGCTATCGCCATCGACTTTGTCACTGCCACTCTCTCTAGCTGTCCAACCTTATTTTGATTTTTTTTTTATATTTTGATTATTGAGAAATATTAGCGCTTGAAAAAAGTTTGAGAGAAGAAGGATAAAAAAATAAACTTGTAATAAAACTGATGAAAACGAGAACAAACTCTTCAATAAATCGTGATAGCAAATTTGTAATAAAATTAAGGGATTTTTACATATATAAATCTTTAAAAATTAGAATTTAGTCCTCCCAAATCCTTTAAGTTACCACAATTTAGTCGCTCAGCTATATTTTTGGCTCGAATTTCCCGTTATATCTCTGAGTTACTTTACTTTAATCATCTCTTTCATTTTCTCTCTCTTCCTCTTTTTATTGAGTTTCTTTTCCATTCTTCTATTTTCTTTCTCTTTCCTTCCAATTAATCTCTAAAGTGAAGTAATTAAGGGCCCAGTAAGAGGAGGGAATTAAATGCTGCTCACCGGAACACATTTTTAAAGATTTAAGGCCCTAAATTCTAATTTTTAAAGATTTCAAGACTTAGAAAATTAGGAGCGTAGTGGGTCTCGCACCATGTAGTCAAGATGAACTAATAATTAATGCAACCGAGTGTCACGATTCGCATCGGATTCCGTTTGATCATCAATCAAATAAAAATATTTACAATCAATTAAGAATAAAATTGTATATGTCTCGCTAAAACTTTTGCTAGCTTCTGAGGATCAGTCTATGCCCAACTCAACTAAAAGAAAAGTTATTTTCCTTTAAAAATAAGAAAAATGTTTTTAAACTTGGAATATTACTTAATTGTTTGACATTAGCCATCACCTATGAGGACCTCAAAAAATACCTTACAAAACCTTAGGTGCTGGCAGTCTCTATGCCAGGAAAATCATTTTTGATATATATTCGACTAATAGACCATTCATTTGGTACTCTGTTGGCCCAAACCAATGAGTTAGACTACGAGCAAGTCATTTGCTACCTTAGTAGAACTATTGCCGAGCATCGGTACACTCCGGTAGAGAAAGAGTGTTTGGCTCTGTTATTCGCCGTTTAGAAAATGCCATACTACTTAGTGGATCAAACAATTCATGTAATTTCTCGGATAAATCCCCTGAGAATACTTATAATTAAAGCTGGGTCACTCAATTGCATATTAACCAATTGGTCAATTCTTTTATTGCAGTATGATATGCGATTTATACCGCAAAAGGCGATCAAGGAACAAGCCATCGCTAATTTCCAAGCAGAACATCCCATCTTGGAATCCTCTAAACTTTACAAGGATATTTCAGACGAAATAGCAGAAGTTAACATAGTTTCCAAAGAACCAGTTTGACTGTTATTCTTTGAGGGAGTGGCTTGAAAATCATCTACAGGAGGGGGGGTAGTTTTAATATCTCCGCAGAATCATGTAATTCTCCGAGGGTACTCACTCACCTGGCCCTTCTCTAACAAGGTGACTTAATACAATGCATTGTTAACGGGACTGCAAATCACCCGTTAGTTGGAAATTCGGCATTTAGAAGTTTATGGAGACTCCAAACTCATAGTAAACAAAATAAGAGGAGAATTACGAGGCCAAGTATGAATATCTTCTACCTTATTATGAGGCAACAATTAAAATTGCCACCTCATTCAGGAGTTTTACATGGATTATGTGCCACGGCATGAAAATATATGCTAGTGCCTTGGCTTCCCTTGCAGCCACATTAGCACTTCTTGCTAAATCTAGCAAAAGCATTGAGATTGGAAGTCGCGAGCTTTTTTGCCCCGAATAGATACTTGAGGCAAATAATGTCCATACTTCAGGGATAAATTTTGAACCCAGAGATTGGCTATTCGTCTTCGTCGACCTTGTGCTCTACAGGATATTACCGAAAAATCCTAAAGAAGCCGCCAAAGTGAAGAAAGAAGCGAAAAAGTTCCATTATAATCCTAAACTAGGCACTTTGTATCAAAAAACGCAAGTAGAGTTTTACGTCGGTGCTTATCTCAACAAGAAGCACAAGAAGTGCTCAAATAAGAGCATGATAGGGTTTATGATGCTCACCAGCCGGGACCTAAATTAGGAGACCGAATTAAAAAATGAGTTTTTATTGGCTAACGATAATGGCAGACGTCATGGCATATGCAAAGAAGTGTCATGCCTGTCAGCTTCATGCAAACTATATACATCGGACTCAGAGCACCTACATCCAACCACGATTACTTGGCCATTTGAAATATGGGGAATGGATATTATTGGCCCATCACTCCATCATCTTCTCGTAGACATCGGGTCATACTAGTTATAACTGATTACTTCTTAAAATGGACAAAAGCTATCACTTTAAAAGAAGTGAAAATAACTGATGTAGTCAAATTTATCAAATACTACGTCATCTATCGCTTTGGTGTTCCTAGATGGATCATCAACGATAATGGTCCTTTATTCACTAGAAAGGTTTATATCAAATTCTGTGACAAATTTAGAATACATAATATGTTCTCATCCCCATATAATCTGGGCGCTAATGACCAATCAGAAGCATTCAACAAAACCATTATGAAGCTTTTGCAAAAATTTATCACTATAAGTCAGTGCTACTGGGATAAGAAATTGTGAGCTTGTCTATGGACTTATCGCACAACTGTAAGAACACTGACAAGAGCCGCACCATTCTCTTTGGTGTATGGTTGTGAGACCATGTTGCATCTAGAAATTCAAATTCCTTCTCTTTGGTGGCATTAGCTATAAGAATGACCACTGAAGAAAAATATAGTTAATGACTTCGGGAATTAGAAGCGTTGGATGAGAACCATTTAAAAGCTTAACAACAAATAGAGGTTTATCAAGTGTGAATATCCCGAGCTTTTAACAAGAAAGTGAAAGAACGAAGTTTCAAAGAAGGCAAGTTAGTCTTAATAGTCAGACGACCGATAATCCTGACACATAAAACTAAAGATAAATTTCAGCTAAAATGGAAGGGCTCATTTATAGTAAAGACTGTTTACTCAAATGGAGCATATCGGTTGATCAACCAACACGGTGATCAAATAATAATGCCAATCAATGGAAAATTCCTGAAGAAATATTATTCTTCAAGGAATGAAGTCATTCAACCTCTTCTTCAACACAGCAAATGAAGATATGCTAGCTTGCCGTTAAGGTGCAACTCCACACCCCAACTAGGGTGTCAGACAAAAACAGCTCTATGTCTCCATAGCTAAGGATAGAGGAAATGTTTGGCATGTAAGTTCAAATGAAGTCCTTACTAATCCCATCATGCTGGGGATAAAAGCATGAGCTATTTAACACCGTCAAGGTAACGGGAAGAGAACAAGTTTCTCGCCAACTGATTATGCTGGGGTAAAAGCATAAACTGACCAATGCTACTAAAACAATGGGAAGAGAAAGAGTTTCTCGTCAACCCATCCTGTTGGGGGTAAAAGCATGAGCTGCCCAATGCTATTAATGAAATGGAAAGAAAAAGTGTTTTTTGCTAACCCATCATGTTAGGGGTAAAAGCATGAGCTGTCCATCGCCGTCAAGACAATGAGAAAAGACAGTTTCTTACCAATCCATCATATTGGGGGTAAAAACATGAACTGCTCAACGCTGTCAAGGCAATGGGAAGAGAACGAGTTTCTCGCAAACCTAACATGTTGGGGGTAAAAGTATGAAATAACCAATACTGTCAAGGCAACATGAAGAAAATAGATTTCTCACCAATCCATCGTGCTGGGGGTAAAAGCATAAACTGCCATAAGCTATTAAGATTAAGGGAAGAGGAAAATTTGGCATGTAAGTCCAAACGAAATTCTCGACAACTCATCATGCTGAGAGAAATAGTATGACTAGACTAACTCAAACGGTAGTTGGTAAAGATAAACCAAATCTATTGATAGCTGGGGTTTTACTAAAAATTCCATGACAAATCTATCACAACAGTATCCTTATTCGATTATAAGGATACATCACTGACTAAAACTGCTCAAACAAAGGGAAGGAGAAAAGTTTGACATATAAGTTCGAATGAAATTTTCGCCAATCTCATCATGTTAAGGGAAATAGTATGACTAACCCAACGTAAATAATGATTGGTAAATGCTAACAAAATATGTTAATAGCTGAGGGTTTCTTATCATGTTAAGGGAAATAGCATGACTAGCCCAACGCAAATAACGATTGGTAAATGCTAATAAAATATGTTAATAGCTGAGGGTTTGCTAAAAATCTTATTGAAGTTTATCTCCCATCATGTTAAGTTTTCGTCTATGACAGAAATACTTCAATCTCCAACAACTCCTCAGTCAGTCAGTCAAGTTAATAGTTATCTTTGACAATCATTTTTAAATGGCTTGAGTCTAAGTATCCAAATACTTGCTATCAAGTTAAAATCAAATCTCTAATGAAAGTAAATCTAAACTAAATTTTAGATTATCCTTGGTGGTGATATTCCAGTTGTCATTGGATTGTCTGTTAAGTTAAATCTTACCTCTAACAGCAAAATTTTCCTTCTCGCTTTTCTCCTAGCAGAGCCAGTGACCCTCTTGTTCGCCGCAAAAGTTTCTTTGCTTCCTTCCATTGAATACAGCTTGGATTACAATAGAAGTGAACAAGATATAAAGAGAACAAACGAGATGATTTTATACTTCAATCTCTCTCTTTTACAATATAAACGTGGGATCAGTGGCGATGGGATCTGTCAAGCAGTTCCTTTGGACGATCGGTACGTTGAAATCTTCTCTCTTGAAGATATCGGCCGACTGTAGACAATCTTCTTGGTCTTTGCTCTTCACGAATCCAAGGCTCTGTGCGTAACTTGAATTCTCTAAGATGCCAAAAAGAAGAATACCCGCCGAAAAGAAAGAAGACCCTAAAGAGGACCAAAGGCTTCAAGGCTCTCTCGCGTACTTGAATTGCCAAAAGATCAAAAAGATCTCTTAAAGATTGATGATCATCTATAAATTGATCTATTATTGATTGATCGATCTCTAAAGTCTCCTCAAAGAGGGTATTTATAGACTTTAGTGGTTATGAGAGTTTCCATAGGAATAGGAATCAAGATTTCCATAGGAATAGGAATAAAGATTTCCATAGGAATAGGAAATAAGGTTTTTGTATTCATCAAGGATTCTAATCAAATATTTAATATTGATTTAAATATCTTGATTTGGAGTTCTGATTGGACTTAATTTGGATATTTGGATAAACCCAAATCATAATCTCAATCAATTTGAGATTCTGGTTATCTGCTCACGAGGAGCTTTAATCGCATCAAAACGCGGTGCTAAATAACTAGAATGCGGAGCTAACGCGGAGCTATTGATCATCTCCGCGTTTTACTCAACGCGAGGCTAAAAATAGCCAGACGCGGAGTTATTGAGTTAGCTCCGCGTTCTGTTGTGGAAAATTCTTTTTTACTTAGAAATTTTCACTGCCAACAGAACCCCCACTAAAGTTTTCAAAGTGGCTTAGAACTTAGCAAATTTTGAAATACTTTGGATACTTAAACTGAAACGTGGAGTTAGAATATCAAGTCTCCTTCGCGTTATGCTCGCCTACGCGGAGCTAATCAGCTTCACTTCATTTTCAGTGAAATGAGTAATTATTTCAGTAATTACTCTCGAATTTCTGGCCGAATACCAAGCGACGGAAACCCTGTTTAAATAGAGCTCTCGGCTCATCCTCTTCTTCATTCGAAGATTTTGAAGAGTTCTCAACTCCTGCAACCGAGTGAGCGATGTCAATGAGCGATCTTCAATTGATCTCCCTTTAACTCTCTATAGATTTTCATTATTAGGATGTCTCTCCAGAAGAGTTTGGCTTTACGCAAGTTGGCCGGCGTTGATGGCAGCGGCCGTGGAAGTAGACACAACAGCGAACCAGTCCATGCAGCGTCTTTTGAAGGTAAAAACTTTAACTTTTGGTTACTTTAGAACCATTCTGAGAAGTTTTAGCTTGGTTTAGACTTGCCAATTCTTACTTCACCGGCGAGATCGCCATTCTTCGGCCTTAAGGAGAAGGAGAAGCCAGAGAGGAACTCTAATCTTTCTCTACGCGAAGTTATCGCGTCATCCTCGTGCTTGAAACGCGGGGCTATTTTGATTAGCAGTCGCGTTGAAATGCGAGGCTATTAAAGAGAAGGAAAAAGGCAGAGAAAAACTCTATTCTTCCTTTACACGAAGTTATTGCGTCATCCTCTGCGTTTTAAAATGCCAGGCTATTTCAATCAGTGGTACGCGAAGTTAGCTTAGCTCCGCGTTCTTATACTTAGAAAATTTTTCAAGTTTTGTCGAACTCCTGATTTTTCTTTTGCAGTGAACCAGACCCTTTTTGAAGAGGAGCACATGTGGGCCTATCGATCTTCATCAGCAAAAGTAACTCTAAGGAAGCCAGAAACATATGCCTTACAATATAGTTGCAGTTTTCAAGCTCTGGCTCCTCTTGAAGGAGTTACAAGAACTCTGCAGCAGCCCATTAAGTTTTTTTGAGGATCATTTCTGTTAGATGATCATGTAAGGGTTTGCAGCACTTCAAATTCAACTTGTGCTTCATTTCAGATGACAGATCATAGTTGACATTTGCAGAGGAGATCTCTTGTATTTGAATCCTGGAATTGAACTTCAACACCCCGCGGAGGAATCTCGCTGTTAGGTTATTGATAAGTCAATGAATAGGTTGAAACTTTCGGGAGAGCTATAACTCCCTCTTCTTCTGTAACCTTTTGCTTCATGAATAAAGATAACTCTTCTTCTCTCTAATCTGTTGGCTTCAAGAATTTTGCTTGCTCAACAAATAGATGACTCATAGTTTCGGTAAAACAATCTAAGACTCATTTGCGTAATTTAGATTTGTTAATACCTGAAATGATCGGATAAGGATCATTTAGACAGAGGCGCTTAATTGCGCATGCCTAAGAAAGAAGTTCAAGTGCTCATCTGCGTAACTTGAACAAATGGAGGCGGTTCAAGGCTCTCTCGCGTAACTTGAACTGGGCACACCACGATGATCGGGTTAGGATCCATCAAATTTCGGCAGAGGCGCCAAATTGCGCATGCCTAGTCCAAGTGCTTTCACGCGTAACTTGAACGGAGATAGGAATAAACCAAATCATACTGTCAGAGGTAAAAGCTTAACATGACAGGTCCACGGGATTTTTAGCAAACCCCCAGCTATCAACGGATTTGATTAGCCTTTACCAATCGCCGTTTGCGTTGGACTAGCCATGCTATTCTCCTCAGCATGGTGAGTTGTCGAAGAATTGATTTCCTCTCCCATTTGCCTTTAATCAGCATTGGGTAGTTAACTTCATACTTTTACCCCCAGTATGATAGGGTTGACGAGGAACTTGATCTCCTCTTCCCTCTGCTTTAACAGCATTGGGCGATTGATTTCATACTTTTACCTCCAGTATGATAGGGTTGACGAGGAACTTGATCTCCTCTTCCCTCTGCTTTAACAGCATTGGGCGAATTTTTTTTTTTATTTATAGCACCCAATTAGCCATTCCAATGGCTATTGAGAATAGCAGAAGCATGATGTTTATCATCGTCAATATTTTCGGCACCCCCAGCCAAATCCGGCTGCTAGCCAATGAAGATGACTTTGTCATGACTGTGGTTCGGAGCGTATCTAAGGGGCTAGCTTGCAAATACGGGCTGCCCGTGCTTGGTGTCGATATTGGCTTCCCTACTGGTACAGGGATCACTCTGGCAGGGATTACTCTGGCAGGGAACTTATTGGTTCCAATTAAAGTTGTCATATTTGCAGAAATTTTCTTCTGTTCCTCTTTAAGTGTGAGAATCCCGGCTTCTATCAATGCCTGAATTGGGTTCTTTAGAGGATAACAATCTTTAGTTGGGTGCCCGACATTCTGATGGTACAGGCAATAGTTAGGGTCGTTGGTTTTACCAACATCTTCCGGTTTTTGATTTTCTGGAAGTTGTAGCAAGCCCTTTCTGAGGAGGAGATGGAATAGAGTACCGGTCTGCTCAGTCTTGAATGTATAAGTTTTATCTTGTTGGGGCTTATTTTGACCTGCACCTCTCGGATTTTGAAGTCTTGGCTTCGGATCTGTAACAGATGCCATCACAGCCTTCCCTTTATTTTTAGGATTCTGTGGATATGGCCTGTTATTCGTAGAGTTTCTTGTGCCACGAGATTCCTTAATTCGACAAATTATATCTTCCGCCTGCTGTCCCTGCTTCAGCAGATCTTTTTAAGTTTTGGACTCTACAGCTCCCATTCTTATCAGCACGCCGGTCCTGAAATTATGCTTACAGGTTTCCACCAGGGTTTTCTGGGTCATACCGTGTTGACAATACACAGACTTTTTCCTGAAGCGTTCAATAAAACTTTTAACCGTTTCTTCTTTCCCTTGTTTCGTCGCAAGGAGGGAATGAACCGATATTTCGGCATCATCCTCAAAGAAACGTGCCAAGAATTGTTTCTCGACATCATACCAAGTATTTATGGTTCCCGGGGGCAACTGCATAAACCATGTAAAAGCAGGCCCTCGCAGGGTGCTCGCAAATACTTTGGTCATTATGTGATCATTTCCCATTAGATGACCTGCCTGCGATAAGAAGTAATAGATATGCTGACTTGGGGACCCCTTTCCGTCATATGACTCCAATTTGAGGGGTTTATATTTTTCTGGATAAGGGGTAAAGTCCCACTTAAGCGGATATGGCCTTGAAACCCCCGATTCCTTCAGTTCCTTCTTGTGCATCAAGGCATCAAGTTGGCTTTGCAATTTCTCGATCTTTTCTCCATGAGGATCGTGGAAAGAGTATTTGTCATCATCCTCATGTATCGAATAAGTCTTTTCTTTTTTAGTTTCTTCATTTGCTTTAGGTGGCGGTTCCGAAGAAATTTTAGCCTTATCGTCAGCTATCTTCTGGGTATTTTCAACCACCTTTAGAAGCATTAGTTTGAGTTCATCAATGGACTTTTGCTGACTTAGAATCATTTGTTTCTGAGCTTCCAACCTCTGGTCGATATCATCGGATTTATCCACCATATGTAATGCGAGCCTTCTTGGTCGGGAAGAAATGTATGAATGTGAAGAGGCTATGGCTGAATTGTAGGAGTCATCGTCGTAGGAACTTTTTGCAAGTCTCCTATAATCTCGAGGAGCGAAAATACCTGACTTGAGTCGTGTAAGATGGCGAGATTGTTCATCATCTGCATCTGACTCGTGTCTTTTTTCCATGGCCTTCTTATCCTTGCTGACCATATTTGAAGTCACCGCCTTTACCTCTTTTTCTTTAATTTTATATCTCAGATCATTCTTTCTTCTCTTTGGAGTATCTTGACGAGACTCAGTTATTCTGTTAAATACATACACTCTCTTCTTAGTACAACAACAATTGTCCAATACAGCAGATATGGCTGTTATGAGCTGCTCACAATGACATGTCGAGTGTGGTTGAGCTTGAGTCATATTTCTCTTTTTTGTCAAGTAATCTTTGAGATCGGTGTCCATTGGTGACGAAGAATCGAGGTGGCCACCTGGTTGTTGAGAGGGTCCAGGGGCCCACTGAAGTTTTTTAGAGTCATTGGTGTCAACATGTTGTCCAATAACCCGATTATCAGCCTTGATTCTATATTCAGGCTGTTTTACGCGGTGCTGGATGTTAGCTTCGCGTTCTGAAGCATTTACGCGAAGTTGAGCTATAGCTTTGCATTTGACGCTAGCCTTGCGTTTTACGCTGGTTTGGATTTTCTGAAGAAATTTATCTTCTTCTTTATGCTTAGCCTCGCGTGGAAAATCACACGCTGGCTTTGCCTTGCGATTTACGCACGAATCCTTGGCTTTGCGAATAACGCTTGGCTCAAGTTTTTGTTTAGGTCTGATAGCCTCGCGTGGAAGAAGTCCATCACATGCTGGCTTATCTTCGCATTTTACGCGAATCTTGGCACTTTGGCCAGTTTTAGAGTTAAGTTCAGTAGCCTCGCATGGAGAAAGTACATCACACGTTGGCCTGAAGTTAGCTTCGCGATTTGCTACGCTAGCCTCTCGTTTTACGCTGGCTTGGCGTGTTTTCAGAAGTTCTCTTCTGTAATCTTAGCCCCGTGTGGAATAAAATTCCTGTACGCTGGCTTACTCTTGTGGTTATCACAAGTCATAACTTCGCGTCTAGCACGATTTTTACGACTGACAACAATTTGCCAATCATCTTCTCGTTCCTCGCGAGTATTATGAATTTTGCGTTTCTCGCAAGTATTACTGGCCTCACGTTTCTCGCTTGACTCAGTATCAGCCTCGCGTGGAGAATCACACGCTGGCTTTAAAGAATTTTTATACTCGCGTTCCTCGCGAGTGTGAGAAGTCTTGCGTTTCTCGCAAATATTACCAGCCTCGCGTCTCTCGCTTGGCTTAGTATCAGCCTCGCGTAGAGAATCACACGCTGGCTTTAAAGAATTTTTATACTCGCATCTCTCGCGAGTGTCAGATATTTTGCGACTAGCGCAAATCTTGCTGGCTTTGCGTTTCTCGCTAAGCTCAGCAATAGCCTCGCGTGGAAAATCACACGCTGGCTTTTCCTTGCTTTTAAGGCAAGTTGTAACTTCGCGTTTAACGCGGTAATGACTGGTCTTGTGATTAGCACGAGCCAGTTTGCGAGGGACCATAGCCTCGCGTCCTCTGGTGTTAGCTCCGCGTCCAAGGCGGGCTTTGAGGGCTTTACGCCTCACTCTCCGATTCCTGTTTCGGAGTTGGGTTCTGGTTAATCCAGTCCCCAGGTCTTCTTCGGCAGTCGGAAGCTCATTCTCGGCTAGGATTTTTTATGTGAACTCCGGCCCTATAGCCGCAGTCTCTAAGGATCCCCGTCTCTCGGTGGATACCTTTCTACCCGTCGCTCGGGCATTTGAGTATATGCGACGATAGTGCCGTGTCTCATCCAAGTCACCTGATCCAGAGGAGAGGAACTCCTCGTACTTCTGCTGGTCGATTTCAACGACCAGCGTGTCTACTTCGGATCCGATCATATCAACGTCCGATTGCGCCACAATCTCTTCATCAGTGAAAGAGATGGCTCCCACTGTGGTCGCCAGTTTGTTCGCCGCAAAAGTTTCTTTGCTTCCTTCCATTGAATACAGCTTGGATTACAATAGAAGTGAACAAGATATAAAGAGAACAAACGAGAGGATTTTATACTTCAATCTCTCTCTTTTACAATATAAATGTGGGATCAGTGGCGATGGGATCTGTCAAGCAGTTCCTTTGGACGATCGGTACGTTGAAATCTTCTCTCTTGAAGATATCGGCCGACTGTAGACGATCTTCTTGGTCTTTGCTCTTCACGAATCTAAGGCTCTATGCGTAACTTGAATTCTCTAAGATGCCAAAAAGAAGAATACCCGCCGAAAAGAAAGAAGACCCTAAAGAGGACCAAAGGCTTCAAGGCTCTCTCGCGTACTTGAATTGCCAAAAGATCAAAAAGATCTCTTAAAGATTGATGATCATCTATAGATTGATCTATTATTGATTGATCGATCTTTAAAGTCTCCTCAAATAGGGTATTTATAAACTTTAGTGATTATGAGAGTTTCCATAGGAATAGGAATCAAGATTTCCATAGGAATAAGAATAAAGATTTCCATAGGAATAGGAAATAAGGTTTTTGTATTCATTAAGGATTCTAATCAAATATTTAATATTGATTTAAATCTCTTGATTTGGAGTTCTGATTGGACTTAATTTGGATATTTGGATAAACCAAAATCATAATCTCAATCAATTTGAGATTCTGGTTATCTGCTCACGCGGAGCTTTAATCGCATCAAAACGCGGTGCTAAATAACCAGAATGCAGAGCTAACGCGGAGCTAATGATCATCTCCGCGTTTTACTCAACGCGAGGCTAAAAATAGCCAGACGCGGAGTTATCGAGTTAGCTCCGCGTTCTGTTGTGGAAAATCTTTTTTACTTAGAAATTTTCACTGCCAACACCTCCAAAATATTTGTAATGTTAAAATCATATCTTTGACATCAGAATACAAAATCAAGTCAATGTTCTCTATGAGATCAAATACAATCAAATCATTTGTCATGTTAAGCTTTCACCTCTGACAGAAAAGACAAACTCACATTTCATCAAGTCCAATAATACAATATCTAATAAACTTAATTTTGACATCGTTAAGTTAAAATTTACTTCTGACGAAAATCATCTCCCTATCAAATTAACAGTTATCTCTGATAGTTTCAAGACCAAATATGTTAATCATTATCTCTACTTAGTCAGCTCATTTCTATTATAACCAGATTCTCTGAATATGTTAAGCTTTGAGGCATGTTTAATGATATTTCAGTTCTCCCTCAAATCCCGTTATACTAGATGTCACTGAACCTGTAGATTAAACATGTTAAACCCTATCTCTGTTTAATCGGTTCATTACTATCTTGTTTTGAATCTCTAAATAGATTGAACTATAAGACATGTTTAATGATATCTCTGTCTTTTCCTAATCCATCATACTAGATGTCACTGAACGGTAGGAATCTTATTTTTGTAAACTCTCATCTATCATGTTCAGAACCTCTAAATAGCTTGAATCAATACTTAATAGAGCACGTTAACATCATAACTTTGCCTATCAACTATATCTCATAATCTGTTATACTAAACATCACTGAATAATTAAGACTTAACTTTTTTGTAGACTCTTTCTATCAAATCCAATACCTCTGAATAGTTAATGTCACCATCCATAAGATATGATAACAATGATTTCTGTCCATCAAACTCATCACTTTGTCTGTCATGCTCTTCGCCTGCAGAATGTTCCAAACTGCAATTCTATTCATGCTAAAAACAATAACTTTTCTGAAAGCAAAGCTACAAATTAATGTCTGGCTGGGCAACACAAGCGCAATGGCCAGTATTAAGAAAACTTTCTTACAAGCAATCTTTGATATTTCAAAGAGGTTCAACAGTATACCCATGAAGATCAAAAAAATTTGTAGATCGGATTTGACAAGTTATATAAACGTTTAACAGTACACCTCCAACAACAAAATAGCTGAAAGATGACAATTTTGAAAGATAGTTTGCAAAGTACGAGCTATCAACAAATTAGCAGGGGATCTTGAAGCTCCTAAACAACAATGATGAACACAAGATTGTGTACATCCACAAGAAGAAAAGAGTTGAAATGAAGTTATAACCTCAACTCAAGAGCAAATCTTGAGTCAACATTTAAAATGATGGGACTCAATAACTCAAGACACATCGAATGCTCTCTGCATGATTCAACAGTATATCAGTAAGAACTAAAAATCAAGAATGTGGTGACTTCGAAAGATGGTTCACAATATACCATAAAAATCACAGTACACAATGTAAACAACAGAACCAAAATCAAAAGAGTTCAAAGTATTTCGAAATTCGTTGCGAATTAACGACAAAGTTTTGAAAACTTTGTAGGGGGTTTTATAGACATTAAAAAATCAAAAGAACGCCAGATGCCTGCGCTCAAGGAGCGCGCCTCCCAGACGAGCGCATCTTATCTCATTACACGTGTGCCCTCAAAATGAGTTATCTCATGCCCACTCATTATCCAAAAGTGTAGATAGGGGAGCGCACTGAGCATGCCCCTGGACGCCACAGAGCGCGCACGGTTCCATCAAGCAAGCGCAACTCAGATGCGCACCAAGGAGCATGCACTAAGGAGAGCGCCCCCCCCCCCCCCAAGTGAGTGCATCCCATTCTAAGAACTACACGTGTCCCCAGCAAGCGCGCACCTCACAACCGCGCACAACCCAGAAGCACACCAAGGAGCGCGCATCGAAGACAGCACGCGCCTCCCAAGTGCGCACAACCCAGAAGCACACCATCGAGGAGCACACACCTGGTCGATGCGGAGAATAAATTGATAAGTGCGCGCTTTGGCACGAACGCCCAAAGCGCACCATGCGCATCCTAGAGCTCACTGCAGGCACCACTAGTGTGCACCGCACGTGCCCACGGTGCTGCCCACCCCCAAGGTGTCGTCCGTGCACTCACAGGGCGTTGTTGTGCGTGCACACACCTAGGCACTGCTACATGTGTGCACCCTGAGCGATGTGCATGTCCCGATGGGCTCAGCACGAGCCTCCGGACGAGCTCTCCAAGCATTACGTGCACTCTGTTTCGTTTGCAGAAGTGGCGCTTTTGAGTGGGAATGGTTACATTTACGATATGATAAAAATACTCCTTTCTCAATAAAAAAAGGGGAGAGGAGGAGAGTTCGGAGAGACGCAGAGGGATGCAGAGAGACGGGAAAAACCCAAGACTGGAGTTCTCCCTTCTTCTCCTTCTGCCAGAGCTTGGTACTGGAGAAATCAGTCAACGCGATGCTCGGATCGTCAACGACGCACAGAAATAATGCTCCACTGTTGCCTTAGAATTCCACAAAAATTAAAAAGGGTAATTGAGTAATCTCTCTTCCCTGTTCTTGTAACTCGAGTTTACGTGTAATTTTCCTTTTATTTGTTGCAATTTCAATACAAATTGCAATGGAAGGAAATTCTCCGATTTCGGGTGTACATTTAATTATCTCATGTATTTTAAAAAATATCTTTAATTGTTCTCTTCCCTATTTTCATTACTTTTTCCATTATATTCAAATTTTTTTTTTCAATTGGTAAAAGTAGAATTTTTGTTGAATTTTATTATTTGTTATCATTGATTATTATTTTGACAAATTTAATAATATTGTCCTGAGAAGTACTTATCATATTCTGAAGAAAGTATTACTAGTGACTCAGCTACTCAGATTTCGGATGGGACATTACAAGTAATATTAGAGTCCAGATTTATCAAATCCATTCATGTGTGTTAACTATATCTCTTCAATGATTCTAATTATTTCTACTTTTTTTTAGAAGATATCTTGTCTCGAGCTCATTTAACGACATTGATGACATACTGCTTGAAGGATAAGTTGACTAATTGTTAGCAAGGATAGATTTTTTTGTACTCTTATAGAAATTTCGAAAATGAAATTTATTGTAATTGAGCTAGAACATATTGACACTATATAAAGTACTGTATAATATGATATTTGTTAAAATTTTATTACTTGTTTTATCTAGTATAATTAAATGAATATGATTTGGTTTTTCATCATGTCAAAAGAAAGTGATGCCAATTTACGATGGTTAAATTAATTAAGTAACATGCTTAGCATGTATTTAATTAAACAACTAGAAATAAAGTTCCTTAGATAAATTAAGGAATCGTGTGTAGCAGGTATTTATTGTAAGGAAGTATATTTCTATGCGAGAAAATCGCTTATGATGATTTGGTCATGTGCAACGTAGGCCTACAAGTGCTCCAGTTCGAAGAGGGAAGTTTATCAATGTAAGACAAGTTAAAAGAACAAAAAGAATACCGAAGAAAATATGGATGGAGGTAATACGTAAAGATATGGAGTCTAGAGCTTTAAATAAGGAAATATTACTTGATAGAAATGAATGAAGAAGGAATATCAAAGTCATCGATCCGACGTGATTTTTTTTTTTTTTTTTTTGGTTCATGTAGCCTACCTCAAATACTTGGGATAAAAGGCTTAGTTGTTGTTGTTGAAGTTTACTTCTATATGTTTAATTAATTAACGTAAAGAACTCTGCAGGGTGGATGTACGATCATATTTTTCTAATTTTAGAATAAAGATCATATTCCGATCTTAGGAGAGTACGTTGCCAATTGAAGAGGAAATCTCTTTTAAAAAATTTAAAATTTATATTTTTAATTATTCCTCTTCTAGAGTCCAACAAGCTACAAAAACATACGTGTTTTGGTTCGAAAATTATAGTTGATCATTTGTGTTGTAAATGGATCATAATATTTACTTAATCTTAGGTTGCCTTTGCTTAAGTTTCACGTAAAAGCAAAAAAGAAAAAAAAAAGATTTGTTAATATATGATATCTCCACCATGGTATACAAAATTTAACTAGCTAGGAATAGAAATTCAAATGTCATGATATTTGGAAAATTCTGACTTTGTAAATTCCATATGTTATATCTCGCAAATGGTTAAAATATTTCAAAATATCAAACATTTTTGTGTCGATTATGGCCTTCCAAGCAAAACTTTAGCTAGCATATGCCCATAATTATCCTTTATTTAATAGAAAAATATTTTTCTTGCTATATTTTTTGGAGATATTTAAGTTGGATAATAGTTAGGCTAAAGAGAAAATCTCCAATTGAAAAGGTCAATAGTTCTCTTTTCTTTGAGTCACAAAGGAACGTTGTTATACTCAATGTTTGAGAATGAAACATCATTATTTTAAATTATTCTAACTAGTAGTATTGGAGAGATTTACTTGCAATTAAAATTTTTAGGGTGTGAGTTAAGAATAAGATCCTTCCTATATATAGAAGTAAACCGTAATCTATTACTAATTGGCCAACAATTGATTGTAGCTATCTTTGTTTGCGTCCATCTCTTTATAAAGCTACCAATTTTAATTTGCTTTCTAAGAGAATATTAAGAGTTCATACTCTTAAACAAAAGTTATCCTTCCTTGCTCATAATTCCTTAATTAACGAGGTTAAGTATGAAAGGACATATAAGTGACTTTGCATTGCATGAAAATTGACATGGATGTCTAAAGTATTATATATTTGGCATGTGTTCTCCGTGGCGATGTTCTTTTATCCCTTTTTTTTAATAAAGAAACACATTAGTCATTTTCTTCATATTAAGTATGTTAGTTTTATTCTACTTTTGTAGGAAATTTATTCTTAATTAGTAATAAGTGAAGTAACAATGTTGAATTGTTGTTCTCTTATTAGCACTATTAGCTGCATTATTAATCAATCAAACCCAATTTAATTTGCCCATCTTTTCCTAATTTAAGCTTAGCTTCCGAATACAACTTCTATATCTAAAGGATGTGTTTATTTACTGGTCTCAACATATATATACTTTAATAAACATTGATTCTAAATGTGCTTGATATTAATGAACAAGCCCAAAAATTCCATAAATATGCCATGCAGTCAAAAGCATGTTAAGATGATATGTTCCCTCTATGATTATTTTCTTATTAATGTGTAAATTTGGTTGAGTTGGATGTCTTTCTCCTATTCTCTTTTACTCAAACAAATCATAAAAAAAAAAAAATATGAGGAAACGGGAAATTCACGGCGCTGAAGGGAGTTCATTCACCGCCGCTTAGGTGGTCCAATAAAATTATTATATGTAGTGCCACTTAAAGAGTAGTTAAGAGAGTTATTTTATTTGTTAATTTAAGTGGCGTCACGTGTAATAATTTTATTGGGTCACCTAAGCGGCGGAGAAGGAACTCCCTTCACCATCCGGTGAATTCCCCGTTCTCTCTCTCTCTCTCTCTCTCTCTCTCTCTCTCTATATATATATATATATATATATATATATATATATATATATATATATATATATATATATGGATTACTGTAAATGAGCCGCCAGTTTAGGAAAAGTTACGTGAGCTAGCGGTAAAACTATAATGATCCAATAATTTTTCTTTAATCTTTTTTTACAATTACTATCCCTACCTTTTAACTTCTTTCAGACTAAATTTCATAAATTCTGGAGTTCATTTACCCTTTCATCAAGTATATACAAAATGTTTTATTCATTGAAAACCGTTAATTTTGTATTAACTTGATGGATGACCAAATCAAAACTAAAATCCAAGAAATTAGATATGAGTGAACCCTAGGCCGTCGAGATCATAATCCATAATAAATTTTAGAAAAAAATTATTAGAGATAGTGGAAATGAACTGCAACTCAGGTAACTTGCGTGAGCTGTCAGCTCATTTATATTTTTCTCATATATATATATATATATATATATATAGAGAGAGAGAGAGAGAGAGAGAGAGAGAGAGAGAGAGAGAGAGAGAGAGAGAGAGAATGGAAATGAGCTAAACAACTCATGCAAGTTACATGAGCTGCAATTCATTTTCACTATCTCTAGTAATCTTTTTTAAAAAATTTCTTTTGGATTATGATCTCGACCCTCTAGAGTTCACTTATATCCAATTTCTTAGGTTTTAGTTTTGATTTGGTCCTCCATCAAGTTAATACAAAATTAACGGTTTTCAATGAATAAAACATTTTGTATGCACTTGATGAAAAGTTAAATGAACTCCAAAATATATGAAATTTAATCTAAAAGAAATTAAGGAGGTAGAGATAGTAATTGTTAAAAAAAAATTAACGAAAAATCATTGGATCATTATAGTTTTGTCTCTAACTCACGTAACTTTTTCTGAGCTGGCGGCTCACCTATAGTAATCCCATATATATATATATATATATATATATATATATATATATATATATATATATATATATATATATATATATATATATATATATATATATATATATTTCCTTCATAAAAAAAAAAATTAGGTAGAGAGATAAAATTTATTTTATGTTAAGGATATTGGACATGCACTTCTCCAAAATAATCTCTAGGAGGCCGGCAACTGAAGATCTTCTCACTATGCAATTAATATGATTTCTTCGTTGTTTGGATAACTTAAATATAATTTCCTAGCTAGAGACGTACAATACTAAAAAACCTCTAAAATAAGAAAAAAAGAAATAAAACTTAAAATCAAGACAAACCAATAAAATTTGATATATATATCAGATAAACCAATAAACCAATAAGCAATAAACCAATAAAACTTAAAACGTGAAGGGAGTACATTTTTTTATTTGTGAAAACACTCTAGGCCCATTGTCTACTTGCAGTAAGCAATATGGACAGAAGAGTAAGTGGCCGTAAACATCGATGTGATGAGTTTGCCATCCCTCTCCTATAAATACCACATCATAGAGGTGTTCACCTCACCTCCTACTCAACTCTGGCTTAACCTTTTCTCTCAATATCGGATACCGAGAAGTTAGTTAATTACTTTCCAATATGGATGCTGAACACGGTACTGCTACTTCTCTGCTTCCCGTTCATATGTCTAACGGAGGTGAAAACGTCGTTCGTCCAGCCTCAGCAAACTATCATCCCTCTGTTTGGAGAGATTACTTCATTGTTCAACAGTTTCCACCTTCCAGCATTCAGGTATTCACATTGATTTATATTTTGACCCGATTTTCCTATTTTATTTTTGATTTCCTTCACTTAATTCCCTTTCTCTCTTTCTCCTCTCTTTTTAGTTCTTATTGGGTTCCTCCTTATTCTCCTCTTCTCGTTCTCTATTCATTTATTAGGTTCTCCGTTTTTATATATTGAAACCAAATGTATTATTCTTTACTAAATGTATTAAATATTTAATTCTCAATATAAATTCATTTATTGGGTTCTCCCTCTCTATATTGGATAAATTCATTTCTAGATTTAATATATTTAGTAGAGAATAATACATTTTGACTCAATATAGAGAGGGGGAACCCAATAAATGAATAGAGAGAGAAGAGAAAAAGATGTGGGAACCCAATAAGAACTAAGAAGAGAGTGGGAAGAAGGATGGGGAATTAAGTGAAGAAAATTAAGGGTAAAACGGAAAAATCGAATCAAAATATAAACTAGGGGACTAAATTGTAGTAACTCAAAGAATTTAGAGAAGTAAATTCTAGTTATAATTTATAAAGATACAAGGGATAGATTTGTAAATACCCCTATCTTTTAATTGTACTTCTCATAGTAGTACTAGATGTACATGCCATCATCTACGTACACAACTAGTATGAATATGAAGTCGTGGTATACTAAGAACACAAAACACAAGTATCGGAACAATATATTTCTTCTTTAGTGTTTTGATTTTTTTTTTCTTT
>JAYEPQ010000014.1:34112903-34180403 GCA_036321105.1 Dracaena cambodiana
AAAGTATAACATCAAAAAATGCCTGGACTTCTTCAACCTTTACCTATACAGAAGTGGAAATGGGGAAGAGTTACTATAGATTTTGTTACCGCATTTCCACGCAGTCCCAAAGGTGATAATGCAATTTGGGTAATTGTGAACCGCCTCACTAAATTAGCGCATTTCATATCATTTCGTGTAGGACAGTTTACCAAAATTTTGGCAGAAAAGTATATACGTGAAATAGTAAAATTACATGGTGTGCCAGTTAGTATTGTATCAGATCGAGGTGCTCATTTCACATTCTAGGTTTGGAAGAAAGTTCAAGATAGTCTGGTATCAAAATTAGAGTTCAGCACAGCATATCACTCAGAAACAGATGGTCAGTCAGAAAGAACCATCAAGACATTGGAAGATATGTTGAGGGCTGTAGGCTTGACTTCGGAAGATCGTGGGGGGATTACGTACATTAGGTAGAATTTGCCTACAATAATAACTACCAAGCAAATATCAAGATGGCACCATTTAAGACTCTATATGAGAGAAAATGTACATCACCATTATATTGTGATGATATTGGAGAAAGAAAGTTACTTGGGTCAGAGATGATTACTTGACAGTGGATATGGTTAACTTAATATGGCAACACTTGAAAGCAGCTAAAGATCGACAAAAGAAATGGACAGACAACCAACGACGGTTTCTAGAATTTCAAGTAGGAGACTCAGTTTTCTTAAAGGTTTCACCCACGCATAAAGTCATTCATTTTGGCAACCGTGGGAAGTTAACCTCAAAATTCATTGGACCTTAGAAATTTTGGAGCGAATACGCAAAGTCTCCTATCGCCTAGCATCACCGTCCATATTGGAACAAGTACATAACGTTTTCCACATCTCACAACTAAAACGATATGTACATGATGAGAGACACATCATGGATTATTCAGAACTGAAGATCGGACCAGACATCTCCTATCCAGAAGAATCGGTCGCCATAGTTGACCGTATAGAGAAGACTTTGAAGAATAAAGTAATTCCACTTGTGTTGGTTTCTTGGAATCGACATTCAAGCCAGGAGACGACTTGGGAGCGAGAAGAAGACATTCGGGAGCGACTTTCACATTTATTTGAGTAAATATATAACCATTTTACATCACTTGATTTTAAAGAAATTTCAAGAACGAAATTTTTATTTAAGGGGGATAGAATGTAACAACCACTTTTTTTTTTAATTATACATTTATTTTTTTTACCTTCTTCTAAAAACAATATTTGGTTAAAAGAAAGAATTTTATATGATTCAAATTCTAATAGGATGAGGATTTAAGAAAAAGTGGTTAAATCTAAGCCAAATTTTTAGATTTACCCTTATCTAGGAGTTAGTTAATTAAATCCCCAACTAAAAAGATCCTATCTTAAGTATCTAATCTCCTGTAATTAAATAAAAATAAAACCCTCTTCTCTCTTCTCAAACGCAGAGAAATACATAACGTACGTGAGGAAGGAAGACAGGAAAGAAGAAGAAAAAAAGTGGAAAGAAGGAAATTCAGGCAAAAGTGAATTCTTTTGACTCACTTTAACATGCTATTGTTTATGTTTATTTCTATATACTTCCTGTTTTATTTAATTAAAATTATAACCTTAGATAGATATTTCTTAGCACCGATGAATTATATCAATTTGTTATAGTGTGCAGCAGCTTCAAAATTTATTATAAGAGTTAAGGAATAGAAGTTCAGATGTATATAAATTTATTTTTTATTTTCTTTCTGTATTTCTAAAGCTGGAAATAAATAATAATAATAATAATAATAATAATAATAATAATAATAATAATAATAATAATAATAATAATGAATTTGTTGCCTGATGTATATATACAAAAAATTCATTGCCATAAGAACGATTTAAAAGACTCTAATTTTAGGAATTTGAGAGTGACAACAAAAGGGAACTTCTAAAGGGGCACAACTTTTTTCCTAGTGAGCCCAGTTAATAACTTCTAAAAATATCAAGTTTACCCTCTAAAAAAATTTTCCATTTTGCCCTTCCTTCTTCTCCCGCTCCGTTCCCGTTCGGACTGACAGTCCGAACAGGTCTCCCCTGTTCGGACTGTCAGTCCAGACAGGGGCTTGACCCGATCTGCTACTCCGGACATCTCACCCACTCTATTTATGTAATAAACTGATATATCATTAGTTTATCCAATTTAACATCACTTTACTGACTTATATTAACAACTAATTATATATTATTATAAAAATATAGTGAAGGAAGCAAAATGATACAATGATACACCGACACAATAATTCACTAATACACCGATACAATAATATATGGATAAACTGATTCATCGATACGCCGATACAATGACACACTACTACACTGATACACCGATACAATAATACACTGATACATTGATATACTGATACAATGATACACTGATACAACGATATAATAATACTCCTGATACACAAATGCAATGATACTCCTGATACACCGATATAATGATACAATGATACACTGATACACCGATACAATGATACAACGATACAATAACTGATACAATGATATAGTGAAGATTATAAATAAGGTCCCCTCCGTATAAAACAAACAAGATCATATAAAATTAAAGAAATAAGATCAAATACAAATGTAGTGTATATATTCCTTGAACAAAAAGCAAATAATAGGGTTTATTACAAACAAAAACCATATATTCTACAAATTCTTCAAAATGTTTGAAAAAAACAATTACACTGGCCACTTGAAGTTCCTTACGACATCCATATCAATACACAACTAATATAATCTAACATTGTCTCCTTGTCTTCCTAAGGGATTGACGTCTGCTTCTGATTCGAGACATAAATGTCGTATCGGGTGCATCAGGAGTGGATTGATCTTGTCTTTGTTCCTCTGCTTGCTCTTCTGGTGGTTCTTCTGATTGGTTCTTCTGTACATGTAAGTTGAACTTACAAAGTAAAATTTGCTACAAATATCTTTTTTGTCTATTTTTTTTGCTGCAAGATAGTATAATATTAAATTTTAAAGGCACTAAAACTGTCTTTTGCAACTTAATTAACCATTAGGATAATACCATAAAACTTCATAATTAACTAATAAATTTTAATACTAACATTCATGATTATAAAAAATAACTAAATTTCGCATATTTTACAATTGGAATTACAATATTAAATTTTCTTAATAATTATAATCTAAATATTAAAAATTAAAATTAACAAAAAAAATGCTACAACTAAACTTGCTATCTCATCCCCTCTTCCTCCTTCCAAACCCAACAAAATCACCAAACCCTAATATTTGAAGAGTTGTTTAATCCAAAAATAATAAAAACTAAATTTTAAAATAAATATTACAAAATTTGGAAAACTTACTTAGTAATGGAGGGAAGGCGGTGGCGGCGGGACCTCGGCGGCGGCAGCGACAGCTGCAGCGACGTGAGGGAGAGTAGAAGGGGTTTAGGAATGTGAGAGAGAGAGAGAGAGGGAGATTTGGAAGGAGAAATGAGGAGAGAATAAGGATAGAGAGAATGAGTGGAAGTGGGAGAGGATAAGTAGAAGTTTGGGTTAGGGTTAGGAGAAATGAGGAGAGAAGAGGAAGAGGAGAGGAGATATAGGGGGAAGGGCATTTTGGGAATACAATATGTGCTCACTAAGAAATTTCCCTTTTTAGCAAAAACTTACTAGGCTCACTTGGAAATCTGGGCTCAGTAGGAAAAAAGTTGTGCCCCTTTAGAAGTTCCCCAACAAAAGATGCCCTACAAAGGATTCACAGTTTGATTCATTGTCCTGCAAGGACCACTGTAAACCAGAATACAAAAAGAAAGATTGACATTTGGTCATTGGAACTTTTTAGTTTTGCTCCATGAGTGGTCATATCATTATGGCTAAAAGCATGAAGTCATAATCTCTTAGTACAAGTCCTATGTGGTAGCTAACTTATTTATCATAGTTAGTATACCTATTCCTTACGGCTATTATTAAAGTTGAATTAATGCAAATAGCTAACCTATCTATCATAGTTAGTGGCCAATTTTCAGTGTTATGTCTCTTAAGATCTGAGTGAAATACATCTTAAGAAAGTAGTATGTGGGTATATACACACACACACATTAAAGTTAAGGAGGTAGAATTCTAGAAAAAATTCGAAGAAAAATTATTAGATTACTATATTTTGCTTCTAACTCACATAATTTTTCCTAAACTAACGGCTCACCTATAGCAATACATATATATATATATATATATATATATATATATATATATATATATATATATATATATATATATATATATATATATATATATATATATATATATATATATATATATATATATTAGAATAATGGAAATATGTTGACTACTCACGCAAGTTACGTAAACTGTAGTTCATTTCCATTATCTCTAATAATTTTTTTAAAATATTTTCTCATGGATTATGATCTCGACCCCTTAATATTCACTCATACTTAATTTCTTGGATTTTAGTTTTGATTTGATCCTTCATCAAGTTGTCACAAAATTAACGGTTTTCAATAAATAAAATATTTTATTTTCAGTTGATGAAAAGGTAAATGAACTCTAAAAATTTATGAAATTTAACTCGAAAGAATTTAAGGATATAGAGATAATAATTCTAGAAAAAAAATTGAAGAAAAATTATTGAATTATTATATATATGTTGCTAGGTCACATAACTTTTTCTAAGCCGGCGGGTCACCTACAGTAATCCATATATATATATATATATATATATATATATATATATATATATATATATATATATATATATATATATATATATATAAAGAGAGAGAGAGAGAGAGAGAAATGGAAATAAGCTGACAGCTCGCACAAGTTACTTGAGCTGCAGTTTATTTCCACTATCTCCTATAATCTTTTATAAAAAAAAAAAATTTGGATTATGATCTCAACCACCTAGGGTTCACTCATACATATATATATATATATATATATATATATATATATATATATATATATATATATATATATATATATATATATATATATATATATATATATATATATATATATATATAGAGAGAGAGAGAGAGAGAGAGAGAGAGAGAGATGGAAATGAGCTGGCAGTTCATGCAAGTTATCTGAGCTGCTGTTCATTTCTACTATCTCCAATAATCTTTTTTAAAAATTTTCTTTTGGATTATGATCTCGACCTCCTAGGGTTCGGGTAAATGAACTCAAAAATTTATGAAATTTAATACGAAAGAAGTTAAGGACATAGAGATAGTAATTGTTAAAAAAAATTGAAGAAAAATCATTGGATCATTATAGATTTGCCACTAGATCACGTAACTTTTCTTAAGTTGATGGCTCACCTGCAGTAATCCCATATATGTGTGTATATATATATATATATATATATATATATATATATATATATATATATATATATATATATATATATATATATATATATATATAGTTAATAGAATATTTATTAAATTTAATCTGAAAGAAGTTAAGTAGTAGAGATAGTAATTGTAAAAACAATTGAAGAAAGATCATTGGATCATTATAGTTTGGTCGTTCGTTCACGTAACTTTTCTTTAGCAGGCGGCTCACCTACAGTAATCTCATACACACACACACATACACACACACATGCAGATATATATATATATATATATATATTATAGAATACTAATATTTTTCATTTTCTCTATTTTACACTTATCCTTATTTTTCCTTTTATTTTTTTCTTAATCTCAAATATTTCTTGATGTTTGTGGATAATATCACTGGAAGCTCTCACGAGACAACACTCGTCTACTAGGGTAGTCTAGGAGCTTTAACGACTTATTGCACGTGCTAAGTACAATCGTGATTCCTACGAATGTAAATTAGAGTTTATTTTTTCTTCTAGTTTAAGTTTTTAGTTTATTTTTTTAGTTTATAGATTTGTTGGGGACTAGCTAAACTCAAATTGGGGATGTGATTACGCTTAAAAAATATAATTATTTTAGTTTATTTTATACAAACATATTCCAATTTTATTGATTAATACAAGAAATTAATGGAAAATTATTTTTATTAATCAAATTCCTCATCATGATATTTTTCTAGTGATTTCTATTTTTTTTTTTTTTTGCAGAGTTTTATATGCAAGGAAATTAAAGTATCGAAGTGTATCTCAAATATTAGTCCAGATCTATGAAAAAATAGGGCTGGCTGTCGATAGCCATCTGCTAGCTGTCAACAACGGTCGACTGTAAAAGTAAACCCGAGAGTTGCTGTCGATAGGCCTATTGAAGGGAGCGGCCGTAGTCTCTTTTTTTGGGGTTTTTTCGGAGGACCTTAGAGTTTCTTTGTAAATAGAACTCCTATTATATTTTTGTAAGGTTATAAATAACCAATATAACTCAAGTTTTGTAACGCTTATAAATGTTTATGAATATCTTTTAATTATTAGAGAGTTTTTAGATTCAAGATTTAGTTTATGTATTCGTTCAAACAAATCAATAAAAGAATTCCTATTCTCGTTATTCATGACTATAATGAATATGAGTGGCTAAATTTTTAAGTTGGATTAGATAGAATTACAAACCCTAAGTAATTTATTGATATGTATTTTTCTATACTTATTGATTTTTATTGTTTTATGTGAAATTGATATCTTTGATTCTCATTATCTTTGAAAGGATTTAAATATGATTTTGAGTCTTTAATGTTTTATAGTTTGACGATATATTTGATACTTAGTTTTTGACATATTATAGACTCTTTAGGCACAGTGTATGTTTAGACTTTAAACATTTATTTTTGTTATTTATATTGAATGTTTAGATAAGTTCAAAATTCTTGTAAGATTAACTAGGAGAAGTTATTTCAAAGTATCAACTTTACAACTTTATATATTTTATGCTTCATTAATTTATTTTTCGGTTGTAGAAAGACGACGTGATATATGTAACTAAGATAAGAAAAAAAGTATAAATATATCCAGTAAATGATCCTATAGGAAGTTACATCTATTTGACCAACAATTTTAATTAAAGTAAATTTACATATTTAGTTTTAGTTTTTAGTTAATAAAAATTCAATATTTATTTTATCTATAATTCTATAATCTGTTCTTAGTGTCACATAATTAAAAAATGATCCTAAAAAAAATGATCTTGGGCTACTATCATTATACTATTTGTCGATCTCCTACATTTGGGAGTGTATGATTTAGATTGCAGTTACTAGTCTCCATGTAGCTCTTTTCATTTCTTCCTCAGAGACTCACCTTCTAAATCACAGAGGTCCAAGGATGGAACCCATGCTCCATGGGTCATGCCAATGCAAAATGTGCTCTCTCTGCAAAGCATTTTGAAATAACGGAAAATATGGCTGCGGAGTTCTGCTTCTCCTTATATAACTCATTCCACTAGCCTAATTAAGTGGATGGTATTAAATTTCTCCTCATACTAGCCGATCTATGGAAGAAAGCCGCATTGGCGCCCCTCCTTTCAACTACATTCATCTAGCCCGTTGTCGCCTAACGATTGATTCCCTTTTGTATATTTTCTCATAAGCTTGCGTGAATCAATTAACTTTGAAAGTTTATCGGATCTCAAAGATCTTACCTCCTCCTGACACTCTTGATCCTCAATAGTATACAGTATATCTTTCTTTTGCGAACTAGATTGATCTAAGTGTCATTGTTTGCACCTCCATAGGACCTTGCGACGTCTTTGTAGTCTAGTGCATAGATTTCTTGTTGCGTGTTTTGCTAAGGTCTGCTAGGAACAGCTCTCTCTGATGATATCATAGACTTTCTTATACTCTAGCCACCATCATTCAAAGTGGAATATGTTTTTTTTTTTTTTACCTATATTCCCTTCCTTCAAATGGAGGCAAATAGGTACATAATCCCAGATAGGTCTTTGAAGCATGATAGCTTCAGCGAGAGAATTAAGATTATAAAAGTCTAATCAAACTTCAGGTTAAGATCAGATAAATATGTATCTTTAAAGAAAATGTTGGATACTTTTAAAGGAAAAAAAATGTAATTTCATAGTTATTTCTTTATTTTATTAGGTATTTAATTAGTTTAATGTAAACCTTGTTAATAAATTACAGCTATGTAACAGCGAGAATGACTATAAATTTATGTTATGTTGGACAATTCTTTCAAAAAAACTAACTCTCCAATTTATTTTTAAAATCTCTGACGTTATAATTTAATTATTAAAATCAACCAAATTTGTAAAATATTTATACACATCAACTAAACATAGAGTACTTAGTTATTTTAGTAGATTTCGGAATATGGGATTGGTAATCTCAAATCCTAATATTGGTATATTTTTGAATTCAGGGTTCCCAATCCTGAATCCTTTTCCTCTTGAAAATCACTAAGATCGAGACCGAGGGTTCTCTTAGGAAGAAATTTTTTGAAGAAAAGTGGATCCAAGATTCTGAGCACCAGATTAAACTTAAGCTATTCCATGGACCCCACACACTTGTCTCCTCTTTCAAACTTCATGTTTGCAATTATAGTCTTGGGACTCTCATATTTTCTCAAAATCACAAATTGATCTCACAAGGAGCTAAAAAAAAAAACTTTTAAAGGGTTTGCAAATGAGAGTTCTATAAAATTTTAAGAGAATGCAAAAAAGATCTACATCAAAACCGTATCTAAACCCTCTTACAAAGATTAGGATTAATAGAAATCTATCCTAAATCAAATAAAGGTCGATTAGCCCATTTCTGCATTAACACCTCAATAGTGAATTGCGCCATAGATGGCAAATATCTACCATCAATGGCTAAATTGCCTTGGCACCGTCATTGGTGCAGTCCATCATTGGGCCATTGATGGCATTGGCTCCATTGATGGCCACTAAAATTTCGAGCTAAATATCATCCCATAATATGAAGGGTCGATCTGGCATGAAATAGCCACAGCAGGACGCGACACATCCACAAAGAGAGATACAAAATGCAAATAACACATGTACGAGAATGACAAAGGACAGAGATGATTGAAAGATGCAGAAACACACTTGGAAGCCAGTGAAAAATCAAGACTATAGTAGAAGAAGGACAAAACATTATAAGATGCACATGCCTCCAATAAATTATGTATAGTTTATATGCAATATCAGCAGTCATGTACTACATACGCATAAATTACAACTCAACAATTGCTTTGCTCATAGAGGCAACAGAACATCAAACATCTCCTCGGAATTTATTGTGGCTATCCTGGGGTGCGGGGAAGCCTCACTCCCAATAACCTACCTGGGATCCCAATAGAACAGGGTAGGATGAAAAAGAGGGACTGTTTACCCCTAATCGACAGGATTGAAAAGAGGCTAGAGGGCTGAAACACAAGAGGCCTCTCGATAGGTGGGAGGATAATATTATTAAACACAGTCCTGCCAGTAATGCCTTTATACTTTATGTCGATTACTATCCTCCCAGAATAGGTGCACAACAGGATTGATAGAATATGATGAAGATTCCTTTGGATCTGGCAATTGCAAACATAGAAACAGTTCCATCTACTGTCCTATGGCCAGACCTATAGACCAAAGGCACACAGAGGACTTGGAGTACTTTACAGTCCGTGAACATGGCTCTAATGACCAAATGGTGGTGATTGTTGACATCACGCTCCAATAGCACGTTACAAGAGTTTTTTTTTTGACCCGTATTCCATTAGCAAGTAAATAATAGAACTACAATAAGGTTTGGGTCAGGTGGACCCTCATATAGAAGAAGTACATAAGTGAAACAACAAATAAAAACTAAAACAAAGAGTACATAAGGGACAAATTCCTCCTCACAAAAACAATGAAAGCAACAATGATATCCCCAAGTAGTAACTTCTTATCAGGTCTGGTCCAGAAATGGAAGAGGATCTCCCGAGTCTTCTCCTGATGTCCCTCCTGAAATTTGAACGTGCTCCTCATCCGAAGATATTTCTGCCCAAAGAATAACATCATGAGTAATTATATGAATGCAAATAAGTGGAGAGCGTACTGTAGAATTAAATATTTTGTTATTTCTTTCTCTCCATGCATTCCAGCATAGAGCCGCTAATAGTGTCCTAACTAACTGTGTCGGCTTGCCATTAACATCAATTTTACTTCTCAAGTTGATGCAGATGTTTGTGTTAATGATAACCCTAAATTTTTTCGCACAGCTAGTCCATAGATCCTAGTAAAGTGACAGTTCAATAGTAGATGAGAGGTGGATTCTCCATCTCTATTACAGAGTACACAGACATTCGGACCTATCCATCCCCTTTTTTGTAAGAGTGACCAAGTGAGTAGGGCTTCCTTCATGGCTAACCATAGAAATACCCGTACTTTGGGTGGGCAAGTAATCTTCCAAATCCAAAATATGTCAAGGAAAACAACTTCACTATCCACAAAATGATTATATGTAGATTTGACAGAGAAATTCCCATTTCTGGACCATCTCCAGTGGGGTTGGTCGTCTAACACGTGATTAGGCCTGATGTTATCAAGGAGTTGTCACAACTCCCGAAGTTGTGTTCTTTCCTGAGTAGAAATAGCATGACGGAGGTTCAAGTTCCATCTGAATCGACCCCAAACTTTATATACCTTAGCCTCCTTATTTCTGGATAAATGGTATGCTTGGGGAAATAAAATTTTTAAAGGTACTTGTGCGCACTATCTATCATGCCAGAATTCAATATTATGTCCATTGCCCAATTTAAACTCCAGACTCGGCCAGGCGATGCGTCTGGCCAAAATCATACATTTCCAGAATCCAGACGAGACGTTTTGGGGTCCTGTGAGCCAGATACCGTTCTGAGAACAATATTTCGGGGTCACAAGTTTCTGAAAAGAGCCATGGGGCATGAGAATACATGCCACCACCATTTTGCCATTAGAGAAAGATTGAAGGTTTTAAGATCAAGAATTCCAAGTCCTCCAGTCTTTTTTGGTCTACATATAATGTCCCCAAGAGATCAAGTGGTACTTTTTAGAATCAGACAGGTCATTCCATAGAAAATTTCTCTTGATACGGTCTATTCTGTTTCTCACCCAAGAGGGTAATATAAAAAACAACATATAATACAGGGGTAGAGAAGATAAGACCGAATTCAGCAACATAACCCTTCCTCCTAGAGAAAGTAAATTACTTCTCTATCCTTCTAGTTTCTTTTTGAAGGAGTCAAGTAAGAAGTTCCAATCCTGTCTGGAGAGTTTACCCGGTTTAATAGGGATGCCTAGGTATTTGATCGGGAATGTAGCATCTTTACATTTGAAAATGTCTAGAATAAGGCTAAGAGAGATATTTTTTGGTCCTAAACAGATAAGAGAGCTTTTGGAGAAATTAATCCTCAATCTAGACCAAGCCTGAAAGCAACAGAGTAGCCACTTGAAATGTATGGCCTCTCTTATATTACCCCTACCAAAGATGTGTGTATCATCAGCATATTGTAGGTTAGTGATATTGAAGGACGGGGACCCTGGTAGACCATGAATAAGATTTGCTCTCTCTAACTTTCGGTACATAGTATTCAAACCGTCGGCAACCAGAACAAAGAGTAGTGGGGAAAGAGGATCTCCCTGTAGAAGGCCCCGTTTTATTAGTATTTCTTTGGTGGCTTCGCCATTGACTAAAACTTGTATTTTGGCTGAAGAAAGTCATTTTTCTACCCACAGAATCCATCTTTCACCAAAGTCGCGTAGGCGTAAAATTTCCAATAAGCAGTCCCAATCTACCATGTCATATGCTTTTTCAAAGTCCAGTTTCAATAGGTAACCTCCCGATCCGGTCTTCTTGACCTGATGGATCACTTCATAGGCCGTCGCCACGCCCTCCAAAATGTTCCTATCCGCAATAAAGCCTGTCTGGTAGTCACCTATCAGCTCCTGCAGTTTAGGTGCTATACGGTTGGCTAATATCTTGGCAACGATTTTGAGTGAGCAATTAAGTAAAGCAATTGGCCTATAGTCTCCAATGTGTTCCGCATGTTCCTTCTTGGGGATAAGCGTGACCATCGAGTAGTTGATTCTATCCAATCTAGCCACGCCCAAATAAACCTCATCGAGCATCCGTTTTAGATCATCCTTTACTTCCGTCCAGAAAGTTCTATAGAAGAAAATGGGGAATCCATCCGGACCCGGTGCCTTATCGGGACCTAGCCCCCAAATAGCTTTCCTAATCTCTTCTTCTCGGAATTCCTCTTCTAATTCAGCTAAATTTGTGTTGGCCGTCCAGGCATCCTCCTTCATCTTGAGTCTGAATGGAGTCTTTTTTCCGGATAATTGTTTAAAATGCTGGTAGATATGTTCTTTAATCAAGGGGCCCTGTATAACTCCATCTTCTGTCTGTATGTTATGTATCTTATTGATATTGTATCTCATGCAAGCAGATCTGTGGAAAAAGGCTATATTGGCATCTCCTTCTTTTAACCATTTGCAGCGGGTTCTTTGTTTCCAAAACAATTCCTCCTTCTTATAGATTTCTTCTATAGATTTCCTCATCCCCATAAGTCTGGCATTCTCCTCCAAATCAAGTGGCCTCATCTCTTCCTGTTTCTCCCACATCTCCATTTGTCTTAAGATCTCAGTCTTCTGCTCTCGTGATTGAAAGCGATATCTATATTCCCATCTCCATAGACTTTTTCTTAGGCGGCGTAGTTTGGTACACATGATACCTGTGGTGTCTACTGCTGAAGTCGGTTGAGACCAACTTTCTTTAATCAAGTTGTGGATTTCGTCGTGCTCCAACCACCATTTTTTGAACTGGAATCGCCTATGGAATTTATATTTTTCCTTTGATTCCAAACAAATTGGGACATGATCTGATGTTGGTCTTTATAGCGGTTTGAGTTCCGCTAATGGAAATTTCCTGTCCCATTTATCACAAACTAGCACTCTGTCTAGTTTTGCTAATCTGGGTTCTTCTCTCATACCTGACCAGGTAAAGTGTCGGTTGCACATAGGTTAAGTTGAAGTTGTAAGATAACTTCATTGAACTCCTTTCGATCTTGAGGGTTGCGGTCTGTCCCTGTTCTCTCGTAGGCACATCTTGTGATATTAAAATCCCCTTCTATGATCCATGGGATATTCCATTTGTTTTTTAGACTCCTAAGTTCGTTCCAAAATCCAAGACGCAACTGGGAGTTATTAGGGCCATATACAGCTGTGACAGATTGAATCCACCCTTCGGATAGTCTCTTCAGTTTGATTGAAAGAGAAAATTCCCCTTCCCAAACGTCCATAATATCAAACTTTTTATTAACTCCAATTATAATCCCCCGAAGCTCCCTTGGCATTCTTAATTTTAAAGGAGAAAGAATTATTGGGGCCAATATTTCTAAGTACTCTGTGATGTGGATTTGTGAGTTTGGTTTCTGCTAGACAAACTATATCAATTTTGTTGGTGCGAATGACCTCAGCAACCATGTGCCGCTTGGTTGGGTTATCCAGTCCTCGAATATTTCAAAATAAACAATTCATAAAAACTCAATCTAAATACTTCTCCAGATCTATAGAAGGTGATTTTCAATTCACCGTCTTATAAGACTTCTCCCCCTTTAGGGAATCTATTTCTTTTAGATGTGAGAGATTGTTATTAAGTTCAGTCGCATTTAAACCCATATCAATATCACATATTTGTGCTAGGGAAAGTAACACATCATCGGGAACTGAATTAAGAATATTAAAACCAGTTTGTGAGGTACCTGGAATCGGATCTACAAGGAGGGCCTTGCGTCTCATAGCTGAAACAGTGATTTGGCCAGTAAGATAGTGTTGACCACCTCTCTTTTCTTCCAGTCTTTTACTGCGCCTACTAGGAGTAATAGCAGGGATGATCTGCAGATTTTTTGATTCCACCACTTTCGCAGTTGAGCTGATCAATTGTGAATCAGCTTCGACACTATGATCCCTAGGGGTAAGCTCTAGAGCTTTTCCATCCTTCATGAATGAAGTAGGTTGTGCCTCGGGTATCACTGTGTCTGGGATTCCACATGCAACCTGTTCGTCACCCTGTGATTTGTTGTCTGGTGATTTTATCAGTGCCTTTTTTTTGTCCCTGATACGCTTCGGTAAACGGGAAGCCTGTCTCTTGCGGGCTCTGTTGGGTACTTTGGTCTGCTCTCCTCTCATAACATTTTCCAATAATTTTGCTATAGTATCCCGAGCAAACTCCTGATCAAAATTTTTTAAGGTCGTAAACAGACCCATATAATCAACAGGCTGTTGCTTAGAACAGCCTTCTCCAAAATCAACAGATTTAGAGCAAGGTGGATCAGGTATAAGCTGGGCCTCCAAATTTTCCTTAAGGAGACGGGCTTCTGAGTTGTGCAATTATTCTTCAAATCAGAATGGGGGCCACGTGAAAAAGGAGAAGCTTCTCTCTCGGGTTCTCTCTCCTCCCGGTGACCCTCAAAAGGGGTGTCGTGGGTGAGCGTCCCAAACGAGGGCGCCCCTCGACTGATGCGCTCATTAAGTGCCTCTGAGATTTCCCTTTTGGTTCTTGTGCTCCCTGCCGCTCATTTTCTTCCCAAGGTCGGCCTTTTCCTCTTTCGTCTTCGAGACTGACCTCTGTTCTGTCCCATTTTGAAAGGTCGAGGGTCAGATGACCCTTCTCGTCCCGGTATATGGAACCGAGGTTGGAGCCTCGTTGATCTAAGCTGTAGGTATGTGTTGCTCTTTTCCCTAGGTTTACCCGTTCGGGTGATTTGCCTCTTCCTTCAAATGAAAGTGATTTTGGTGATGTTTGCGAAAGGGGAAATGGTAAGTCTTCGGTTGATCCACCTCTGTCCTTCCCCAATTGGGTTGTTTTTGTGGTCTCCCCCGAAGATAAATTTGTCTTCTTCTTACTATCAGTTCTGAGACCGGTCCGTAGCAAAACTCTCGGATCTGGGTGTGTTTCTGTGTTGACAGGGTTGGAAACCCCCTCTTGACCGTTGGACTTTCGCTGTTCCTCGACCCTTCGCCACGTGTAGCTCCTCCGGGGACCAGCGGGGAGGAGGACGACACCTTGGGATGGCCGATCGAAACCACTGCCTCTGGCTGACCCAGTTGTCTTCCCCTCTCCCACTGAGGCCAAGGTGTCTACTCTGGATGAGGGCGCTGTGAGCTCCGACGAGAGACCGGTCTTTTCTGAGGCGTCTATCTTACAGGTAAACTCTATTCTGATAGAGCACAGCTAATCGCCGATAACGGCATGGAACTGGCGGGGGATCACCGATAATTTTTCGCACCCCACAAAAACTCTAGCACAATCCAAGCTTAATTTTTTGCTTGTTTGTTCACTGATATCAATTACATGCGCAAATTTTATTAGCAATTTGTTGATGTCAGTCCGGTTCCAATGATGGATCGGAATACCATGGACGGCAATCCATGTCGTTACCGGGAAAGGGTATGTGTGAGAGTCCTCATCCCCTCTCCATGCACAGACCCTGAACCCGGAATTGCTCCTGCGGCATACAAACGGAGATCTGCTTACTGCACTAACCAGAGTATCCATCAAGGGGAATTGGGTAAGAAATTTATCTCCGACCTTGTCTATCCTCCAGTTATGATTTTCAGCTATGGCAGAAAGTGTTTTTAGGGAATTCTCAATCTCCTCTGCTGACGGCTTGCCATGAGTTGGGTAGATAACCGCTACTACTCTGGCAAGTCGTTGCTGCTCCATGAATGCCGACTCGGAGGCCGAAATGAAGGCTACTGGTTTGTTCTTTGGGATTTGCCTAGTCTGTCCCTGTGATGATTCTGTAGGGGGACTCAGTCTCCCAGCTTGGTGGTGTGTTTTCTTGACATGGTTAATGTTTTTTGTTGTGTGCTCCTTCCTTGCTGGGGCAATCGGGCACTCTCCAATACGATGTCCTAGAGTCTTGCAGAACCTGCATCTAACAAAGGGACATTCGTCCTTGAAGTGACCATAATTTCCACAGATCCAGCAGGCCTCTGCGTTCCCCGGGGTCGTTTTCCTCACCGGAGAAAGTTTTCTTTTTAGTCCTCCACAGACAGTTGATGTCAATGTATCGGCACGTTCCTTCTTCATTGAGGTTTTTGACTTGACAATTGTCTATGCCTCCTCCTTCCTCTTAACCGGGGCAGTATAATTACCACCTCTGGCCGCACCAAGGAGGGCGAGAACCTCTTCACCAGTGGTCTTAGTGGGAAGGAACACCGAGGATGAGGGGGGCTGAGTCCCCTTGACCGGCGATTTCCTCACCACTTCGGACCAACTCTTTCTTCTGTATTTTGGGTTCATGTCCTCATCGCTAGTGGTTTCCTCTTTGCTTTTGCCTTTACCTAGCCAACTCCAGCCTCTATCCATTGGAGAAGTGAGTGGTCGTAGGTCGAGAGAACGGCCTCCCAACTTGCTCCCAATGAAAATTACCGATGATGATAGCCTGAGGCAAAAGAGAAAAACTCCCCTTCAACGGAGGCGTTTTGCTCTCCCCCATTCTTTTTTTTTTTTTTTTTTTGTTTTTCAGGCTCGAAGATGATCGGAGATGGGGACCTCTACCGGAGAAGAAGGATACTTACCTCTCTCTCTCTCTCTCTCACACACACTCACACACACACACGAAAAAACACTTACATTACAAGAGTTAATTTAGGATAAATACGGACCTAAGAGGAGCTCATGGAACACAAAACTTAGAAACAACTCAAATATATCATTCTTCTGGAAGGATATATATTCAATTGCAGAAATATTTTGGCACAGCGTATCCTTTACTATTGGAAAGGAATCCCAAAGTGGAATTCTAGCAGGATCGTTGGTGCTTGCAAAACACCCTTTGCTCACTATTCCTAGTGATCTTCGAAATGGCAATGGACAAGGAGGCCTTGCTTGGAGACTACTGGCATAGAGAAAGATAGAAACTGAGTTTAACCAGAAATATTGTAGAAGGTTGAAGTCCATGTTGAGTGATGTACCCCGAGGAATTATGAGGTTGACTGTGCCATTTGGAGATGGGATCAAAACGACAGATTTACAGTTGGCTTGCCTATAAGCACTACATAGACGGAGGACAATGACTTCCACACACCTCACTTATGTGAAAATCTAGATACCCACTCAAAGTCCGATTTTTCATGTGGTTGGTAGTAAAGGAGGCCATCCTCACATGGCATAATTTGTAGAAAAGAGGATGGGAGGGACCTGACTCTGTATACTTTGTAGACGTCAAAACGAGGACCTCCAGCACTAGCTTCTAAACTGTCCATATTCTGTCTTGGTATGGAGCAAATATGCCTCGTTGTTCAAGTTGCAAGCATATATGTCACAGGGGTCTAATGTCTGGACAAGGTTCCTGGGGGAAAATGGTATTGCAGACTAACTAGCATAGCTATAGCTGCTATTTGTTGGAACCTATAGAAAGAGAGAACAACAGGATTTTTAATGACACATCACAAACTGTCGATAAACTGCATAGCCATAACTTATCTTGATATAACGCTTTATGCAGGTCAGCTTTCGAGTGAGCGAGTATGCTTATCCGAGAATAAGGATTACTATCTTCAGGACATCAGCCCGGGGCTTGACATGAGGGCAGGAGAAGATCCTATACAAGAGGATTAGCCATTCAAGACAGAGGGCCAGCTTCATTATGTGTATCACTTTTGTATTTTACTTGCTGTAGCTTATTTGTAGCAACAGACATTGCTTATAAAGTAAAAGCTATTTGTATTGGACTTTTGCTTCATACTTTTTCTAATAACCATTGCCAATGGAATATAGAGGACAATAGTCTACAGTCTTAACCTAAATTAAAAAAAAAAAAAAAAAAAAAAAACAGAATGGAAGAGGCGCCACTATAAAATGGCAGCCACTTAAAAGGTGGAAGGCACAAAGAATAATATGAATAAATAAGAGTCGTACCCTTTCGGGCAACACTCCCAAGATCATACATAAGCATTGATCTCACAGCAAATGCCATGGAACCAACACTGCTCCATGCATAGCTAATGAGGCTGTTCGAATATTTCAAGCCTCCAGGAGATTTTCGACTAGTCAAAGCAACATGCTATGTAGGTCGGAACACCCTTAATAGCTGGAAGCAAAGAATATATTTGTCGCATACAGGCCCTGCCCTGGGCAGGTGCAGGCTGTGCGCCTGCCCAGAGCCCCATGTTCTAAAGGGGCCCAATTGGTTAGTTACTGTACACACGTACAGTAACGGCTAGTTACTGTACACATGTACAGTAACGGGTAGTTTTTTTTTTAATTTATTTATTAAAATAGCTTGTTTTTAATCCAATAATAGACTTCATTTCAAAACAAAAACCACACTAAACCAATATCTCCTGCTCTCTCCCTCTCTTTATCTCTATAAATATTTCTTGTTATTAGGTTGTCGAATGTGTTGGCTCCCAGCTACTCTGGCATTCTGCTGCTTCTGCTTGGTTCTTTTCAAGTTGCTTTTGTTCTTTTTTCTTATATAATTTTGTTATATTTTTTCTCAAAAAAATATTTTCTCAAAAACATTTGTCTGGTAGTGAAAAAAGAAAAAAAAAACAAATAGAGCAGTTAATACAATCACAAAGGGGAGCTATGGATAAATTTGTTAAAATAGCAAGTTCCTCTAATGAAAATTTGGATGGATTAAGTGATGATAATGTTGAAAATTCAAATGAAAATGTAAATGAACAAAATCAAAATAATGAGGATATTGATAATTTGAGTGAGTATAATGATGTACCAAATGAATCTATTATTGAAAATGTAATAGTTGATGAACAACCAACCTATTCTTTTGACATTTATGATCCTAAAAATTTGGATAATCTTGATAATAAATCAAGAGACATTTTGGTTAAAAAAGGGCCTATTAGAGAATTGAATCTTGTGTTTTCTTTAGATAACACATCTAGGCATTTTTCATATAGTTATTATACTAGGAAGTTAAGTAATGGAGAGACTAGTGATCGGAAATGGTTAGTTTATTATAAACATGTGGATAAAGTATATTGTTTTTGTTGTAAGTTGTTTAAATCTAATGATAATAAAACTGCATTAGCAACTAATGGATTTAGAGATTGGAGGCATCTTGGTGAAATACTCAAAAAACATGAGAATAGTATTGAGCATATGACCAATATGGAATCTTGAATGAACTAAGAGTAAGATTAAGCAAAAATCAAACAATTGATAAAGATTTACAACAAGAAATTATGAAGAAGAAAGAGCGTTGGAGACAAGTTTTGTTAAGAATAATTTCTGTTGTGAAATGTCTTTCTAAATATAATCTGCCTTTTCGAGGATCTAATGAGAAACTTTACCAAGATGGTAATGGTAATTTTTTGGGATTAATTGAGATGATTGCAGAATTTGATGTGATAATGCAAAATCATGTTAGACGTATTCAAAATCATGAAATTCATCATCATTATCTTAGTCACAAAATTCAAAATGAGTTAATTTCTCTTTTGGCCAATGGTGTTAAAAGCTCCATCATAAGATTTATTAAAGAGGCTAAATATTTTTCTGTTATTCTTGATTGTACCCCCGATGTGAGCCATCAAGAACAAATGAGTCTAGTAATACGATGTGTGAATATGTCTAGTAACAAAATAAAAGTAGAGGAGTACTTTTTAGAGTTTTTAAAGGTGGATGATACATCCGGTTTGGGACTCTTCAATGAATTATTGATCTTGATATTGATGATGTGAGAGGTCAAGGTTATGATAATTTTTTTCTGAACTAAAAGTGTTGAAGATGACTCTACCAAATATGTTAATGTCATCAGTTGAAATTATTGAGTATGTCAAAATTGTAGATTGCTATCCTAATATTTCCATTGCTTATCGAATCTCATTGACAGTACATGTGACTGTTGCATCAGCAGAGAGAAGTTTTTCAAAGTTGAAATTGCTGAAAACCTATTTGAAGTCATCAATGTCACAAGAAAGGTTGAATGGTTTGGCGATTTTATGTATTGAGAAGGAAATGTTGGACAGTATTGATCTTAATACTATTATTGAGGATTTTGCATCTAGGAATGCCCGAAGGAATTGCTTTTTATAAATTATGATTAGTTTTTGTAATGACAAAACTATGTACTAAATTTTAATTTTGGTAATAAAAATATTTATTTAAAATTTTAATAAGACTTGTTAGGGCCGCTTTCTCATTTCGCCCCGGGCCTCTAAAACGTTAGGACCGGGCCTGGTCGCATAGTTGAATGAATGAGCAGAAGAGAATATAACCATAAAGAGAAACAAATAAAATGAAGAGAAACAAAAGAGGAAAGGGGTTTTTACATATCTGTCCCTTACATCTTTAAAAATTAGAATTTAGTCCCCCAAATCTTCATATTTATTATTTAGTCCCCTAAATCTTTTAACTTACCACAATTTAGTTCCCAGTCATATTTTTGTTCCGAAATTTCCGTTATACCCCTGAGTTACTTCACTTTAATTCTCTTTTTCCTCTTCCTCGTTTCTTCTTTTTCTTATTGGGTTTTCCCTCTCCATTCTTCTCTTCTCTCTCTCTTCCCTCTTCTTATTGGGTTCTCCTAAGTTACTTCACTTAGGAGACTAAATTAAACGATTTGGGAGACTAAATTATAAATATGAAATTTGGGGGACTAAATTCTAATTTTTAAAGATGTAAGGGACAAATATGTAAAATCCCCAAGAGGCAAATATAACAAGGTGGAGGAGAGAAACAAAGGGGAGTTGCTGGAACTTTCCGATTAGAGGAATATAACTGTATTCAAGTGAATCTCTTCACCGATGAATTGGTTGTGAACTTTCCAATTGGAAGAGAGGACTTCTTTACCTTGCTTTTGAAGATATTCATTAAAATCGAGGCAAGTGCTAATTTTATTGTTTCTCTCCTTCCTATATTTACATGTGTATTAAAAATTTCCATTTACAAATAAATGCAAGTGCAGCTTTAACTCTCTTCAAATATTTTCCCTACATGAGAATTAAATAAAAATTAACTTGAGCCACCAACTAACCCTATTTTAGCTTTTGGAGGGAGTATTGTGGTCAAAGTACCTCCTAATTAAATACTCCAAGAGCCTCCCGCTAGCCGTTAGGGCTAGCAGCCTACAACCAGGACCAGGCCAGCTAGCCCAAAAAGACTATTATTAATGCCAAGACTTGGGCTGAGTCGGGCCAGCCCGGCTTTAGCCAAGATGGCCCGGGTTGAGATTAGGTTTTCCCGGTCAACCGGACAGTCAACAGGCCCAGTCCGGGCTCTGGGCAAGCATCGAGCCTGGGCCTTTTATCTATTTTTGACCGGATGGACCGGAAAATCATGCAAAGAATCTGCCAGAATATTAGCCTTGTCCAAGTCAGCAAAAAAACCGAAAAAACCGAACCGAACTGCAAAATCGAACTGAACTGATTGGTTCTGTTTACTCGATTTTCGATTCGATTCGGTTTAAAAACCGAAATTAATTTCGAATTTCGGGTCGGGTTTCGGTGACTTTAGCTCCAATCGAAACCAACCGAAAAAACCGAAATTTTACAATTGTACTTTATTCTTTTCTTTTGATTTACTTTCAATATGTTTTTCTTTTAAATCTTTTATAAAAAAAAATATGTTATTGTTATTTTAATAGATAGAAAAAGAAAACAATAGAAAGAAAAATTATTATCTTTCCTATTAAAATACAAGTATTTATCACATATTTAGTTTCAAATCCAAAAAACTGAAAACTGACCGAACCGAACCGAAAATTCGATTTTGGTTTCGGTTTTTTTGAAAATTTGGTCGGTTTCGATTCTACTAGTTCAGTTCGGTTTTCGGTAAGACTTTTTTCCTCCAAAACCGAACCGAACCGACCGATGTTCACTCTTAGATCGGATAGAGGCCTCAATCATCGTTACACGAAGGGGAGGTATAAAAGTTTTTGAACAAACTTCCAATAAACTTAGTGATAAAAAACAAATATTAATAGAAATTTAACTTCAGTTACTTCAAGTTCATAAATTGTGAAATAGCAGTAGGTCCGATTACTATGGACATTAAATGATTCAACATTCCTACTCTTAACTCTTTGTTTTTACAGCTATTTAGCTTAGAGCATCATCTCTTAATTTTTTTTTTTTTTTTCCTTTCAAAGAAGAATAAGATGATCCTTTCCAAAGCAAGAGAAAAAAAAAAAAAGGAAAAGGAAAATTCTTCCCCTTGCACCTACCCAGCAAAAGCTCATGTGATCCTCGTTCCACCCTTAATAATAGCCCCTAGGATCTCATAGGGCAACAATCCCACTTTCATATATTATGGATTAATTACAATCAGACTCTCTTTAGTATATAACATGTATAACTTATCACCCCTAAAATTTAAAACTATCATTTAGAATTCCTGAACTATCTAAATCACCGTGTTTTAATTACACTCAGACCCCCTGGTCTAGAGGGTCTAACTGAGAGTTTTAAACTTTAGGGGTGCTAAATTATACACCTTCTATACTCCGGAGGTATGAGCGTAATTAATCTAATTTTAAAATTGAAAATAACAATATTTGCAACTTCACAAATGGGAAAGTTCCTTGTATTTCTTCCACCAACACCACATAAATGAGGCCATCTAGCTACAACCTAATCCTGACAAACGTATAAAGTAAAGAGTTGAGTTATGTCCCATGACAAGGTGAAAAACATTGCTTAAAGAGTTAAGATTATGTGCACTCAAGGAACACTCCTTTCATGATGGGTACACTTTCATTCACTATCCATACACATTTCATTTTTCATGCCAATTGATGTCCCCCTCCTTTCACACTCTGGAGAGGAAAGAGAGAGGACTACTAATGATCGGAAGATTTTGATTAGGAAAGGAGCGGATCCAAATATTCTGAAAATAATTATTGGTGTGTTTAAAAAATTTATAATATACCATGTTATGTTACGCGAAGTTATTCGAAGCATCAAGCTAAGGAAAAAAAAATGTTTATCATTTATAACCCCGAGGAAATTTATGACATTATAATGAGAATATACATAATATGATTCAAGAATAGCTAATGTTAAAATGCCCTACCACTGTACCAAAACTCCGAAATTGTAGTGAGGGTTGTTTATATTTTAACACGCCACCGCAGGTTGAAGATTAAAACCCGCAATTAAATGTGCGCCCGGAGGCCCATTTTGGAGGGGAACCTAGGCTTTGCGTATAAATCGAACCTGGGCTGCTCTGATACCATGTTAAAAGACCCTACCACTGCATTAAAACTCCGAAGTTGTAGTGAGGGTTGAGAAAAATTATTTTATATTTTAACAGCTAAATAAGCAAGTTATCTTTTTTTTTTTTTTTTTTTTTTTTTAACATCGAGAAACAAAGAAAGTATGTGCACTCGCATCTCGCCAGTATGGGTACACATTTCAAAAATGATATATGTCCAAGAGCTGAGTTTTGTCATTAATCAATTTTTTTCATCAATAGTTAAATGGATGTGTTGAATCCAAAAACACACAATTTTTTGTCTACACCTATTTTATATCACTTTATTGTTTTTCAATTATTAAAGTTTTCATTCACAATGTATTTTTATATTATCAAACGAGTTAGTCTTTTTAGATACAACTGAGATTAGTCGATTCGATAATATTCTACGCTCTCAAAGTAATTATTATAAAAAAAATTAGGCGAGTTTTGTAATTTGCTTAATGGGACCAAATTCAGAGATCTAAGAAGGGAATAGTAAGTAGTGGTGAGCAGATTTTCGAATTAATCGAAAAAACCGTTCAACCGATCCGACTCGATCCGATTCGTTCGGTTAATTCGGTTATCGGGTTGGGTCGGTTACAAAACTAAATTTCAATTCGGCCTTCGGGTCGGATTTCGGTGGCATAATCGCCAATCGAAACCGACCAAAAAAACCGAACAGTAACTCTAACCGACTCGACCGTAATTCAACCCGACATGTAACCCGAATCTTTTAGTTAACTTAGAAAGTTCATTTTTTTGTTTTTTTTAACTTAAGTGAGTTTCTGGACCACAGCCTAGAAAACTGAAAACCGACCGAAACCGAACCGAACTTTCGGTTCGGGTTTCGGTTAAAGTTCGATCGGTTCGGTTTTGATTTTGTTAGTTCGGTTCAGTTTCGATGAGATATTTTCTATTTAAAATCGAACCGAATCGATCAATGCTCATTCCTAATAGCAAGGGACTTTGTAACTAACTTTGTGATCACCACAGACAACTTTATGATGAATCATATATTAATCGTGCAATGTGACTTCACCAATTTTTAGGTTACATAATAATACTTGTAAGATGAGGAGAGTTGTTATCTCAGTTTTGAAAACATCGCAAGGTCTGCGGTAGCTCGACAGTTCGCCCGTCCACTGCTCGCAAAGTAACACATACGCAGAGCCCAATTTCCCATGCGCCACGCTGTGGACCGCAAATCCAACTCATGTCGCTGGTGTGCATCACGGGTCTTGTCATATTTAAAATTTAAAATTTTTATTTTTTTAATTTAAAATTTTGAATAAAACAGATTAAAAATTAATTCATGAATTTGTTCATCATCATCTGCTTCTTCAGAAATAGAAGAAGGAAATTGATATAATCAAAAATTTTAAAGACATTTCTGTGCAACGATTATGAGTAATACAAGTATGCTCTATTTGATTTTTTTGGATATTTTTGTTCTCATTTTTAATCAGGACTGTCCATTGATATGCACTTACTCATGAACTTGTAATCTTGTAATAATCATGAACTTTCCATTGGTATGCCCTTAGAATTTTTTTAATATGCCCTTAGAGATTCCCAGAGGAAAAAATATCAACATGGAATGCTATATACGAAACGAGCATGCTTTTACTATTCCAACCCCTCATTGTATATAAACTTTTTCCTTTTCTCCTTTTCTCCTTTTTTTTTTTTTTTTTTTTTTTTTTTTTTTTTTTTTTTTTTTTTTTTTCATTTTAAGTAAATTGGTGATATGGATTGGTCTCAAACATTACTTCTCTTCGTATAAAAGGTCTTGGATTCGACTATCCGTCGCGGCATTTGGAACACTTGCATTGGTGATATTTATATAACTAGGAGTCAAAATTGTGAGCTGTAACTCGCAATAAAAAGCTGTTTAGCTTTCTATTTTGAGTTGATGCGTCTACGAAGGAATATAGACGGAATATATAAGAAAGAAGAACTAAAGTGGAGGCAGAGAGCACACATCAAATGGCTAAAAGAAGGAGATGTAAATACTACATTTTTCCATAGAAGTGCCAGTATGAGACATATGAGTAATAAAATACATGCCTTAAGATTGGGAACAGAAATTGTTAGTTAGAGAGAGTTTAGTTCATGATCAGATAACGGATCACTTTATGGCCTTATTCGGGATCGAAACCAGTTTTGTGTCAAAATGGGAGAAGCATGGGCAGGCTGTGAGGGTATGGGTGACCTCGAAAAATAATTCGAGGAAGAGGAGATTAAAAAAGCAATTTGAAAATTTGGACCTGATAAAACTCCAGGCCCGGACGGCTTCCCAATTTTGTCCTTCAGAACCTTCTAAGAAGAAGTTAAGGGAGATTTAAAATAGGAAGTTTTCAGGGAGGAGGTTAAGTTGGATAGGATCAACTATTTCATTATCACTCTGATTCTGAAAAGGGTTCACCAGAATGAATTGGGGACTATAGATTGATTGCGTTGCTCAATAGTACCCTAAAGATTGTTTCCAAAATACCAACGAATTGACTAGCCCTAAAACTGGACGTTCTCGTAAAGGATTATCAAACAAGTTTCATGACTGGGAGGAACATCTTGGAGGGGGTGGCCACCGCGCATGAACTCATACACCAATGTAAAAAGTCTAAAAACTTAATGAGCACTTGTTAAAGTTAGATTTCAAAAAGGCCTATGGTACCGTTAACTGGGAATGTCTTCTAGAAACGCTCTGACAGAGAAGTTTAGGAGATAAGTCTAAACTTAATGGGTACTCATACCGTTGACTGGGAATGCTTTCAGGGAGGAGGTTAAGTTGGATAGGATCAACTATTTCATTATCACTTTGATTCTGAAAAGAGTTCACCAGAATGAATTGGGGACTATAGACTGATTGCGCTGCTCAATAGTACCCTAAAGATTGTTTTCAAAATACTAGCGAATTGACTAGCCCCAAAACTAGACGTTCTCGTGGAGGATTATCAAACATGTTTCATGAGTGGGAGGAGCAGCTTGGAGGGGGTGGCCACCGCGCACGAACTCATACACCAATGTAAGAAGTCTAAACTTAATGGGTACTTGTTAAAGTTAGATTTCAAAAAGGCCTATAGTACCGTTGACTGGGAATGTCTTCTAGAAACGCTCTGACGGAGAGGTTTAGGAGATAAGTGGATTGCTTGGATTGAATGCTGGCTAGGTTCGACCATGACACAAATCCTAGTAAATGGTGTTGTGGGAAGGGAGATTGCCTCTTTATTATATGTCCTTCTTTATATGTCGAGTTTGGCTAGGGACAAAATAGATCGAATTAAAAGGAGATTCCTATGGAATGGGATGATAGAATTAGGGAACAAATGTCATTTGGTACCATGGAGTCAGGTTTGCAAACCACTGGAAGAAGGGCGTGGAGGGTTTGGGAGTGTTAGATCTAAGAATTTTTAATCTAGCCTTGATGGCTAAATGGTGGTGGCACTTCATTTCAAGATCTAATGGTTCATTCCAAAAATTGATATTGAATAAATATGGACATTTGAGGGGAACACGTCATAGAATCGCGAGAAATGTTTTACATACCTCAAGTTTTTGAAAAGGACTCTTAATCTCCAAAAATATAGTTTGGCACAGTTTGAAGTACAAGTTGGATAACTATGTTGGTGGAGAAAAATTCAAAAAAAATGAAAATAAATAGCTCTGCGATCAGGAGAACGCGAAGCTATTGATTAGCTTCGCGTCGTCCAAAACTTAGCTCCGTGTGAAGAAAAATTCAAAAAGATAAAAATAAATAGCTCTGCGGTCAGGAGGACGCGAAGCTATTGATTAGCTTCGCATCGTCCAGAGCTTAACTCCGCGTGAAGAAAAATTCAAAAAGATGAAAATAAATAGCTCTGCGGCTAGGAGGACGCGAAGCTATTGATAGCTTCACGTCGTCTAGAGCTTAGCTCCACGAGAAAAGGTAAAACGCGAAGCTAAAGTCTTAGCTCCGCGTCCAGATTATTTAAACTCCGCATGAGCAGATTCTCTAAATCCTAAATTAATTGTGATTGAGATTTGTGGTTATCCAATATCCGAATTGAGTCCAATCAGAATTCAAATTCAAGATATTTTAATCAAGACTAAAATATTTGATTAGAATCTTTGATGGATATAAACACTTTCTATTCCTATTCATATTGAAACTCTCATAACCAACTAAAGTCTATAAATACCCTCTTTGAGGAGACTTTGAGGGATTTGAAATTCTTTTGATCCTTTGGCAATTCAAGTTACGCGAGAGAGCCTTGAAGCCCAGGGGACTTTTTGGATCTTTTTGGAGTTCAAGTTACGCGTGAGAGCCTTGAATTCACAGAGATCAGCAGAGAGAGAGAAATTAGGGTCGTTTGTTATCTTTTTCAAAGAAAGATCTTCACATTGGATCTTTAATAGGTTCTACTAGATAAATCCCATCGCCACATTAGAACCCACTTTTATTGTAAAGGAGAGTGATAAAAATATAAATTCTCTCGTTTGTTTTTCTATTATTCCTCTTTCGTTGTAATCATTGTGATCAATGGAAGAAAATAAGAATTTTGCGGAGAACAAACTGGCGACCACAGTGGGAGGCATCTCTTTTACTGAACAAGAGATCGTGACACAATCTGATGTGGAGAAGATTGGATCGGTCATTGACATGCTAGTCGTTGAAATCAACAAGCAAAAATATAAAGATTTTCTCTTCTCTGGATCGGAAAATTTGACTAAAATGCCGCGCTATCCTCGCATGATCTCTAAAATTCATAAATCGGGTTGTAAGGAATTCTTTGTTAATCGGGAATTTTTTGAGTCCGTGGATATAGAGCCGTCGTTCGACTAGAGAACCCTAAAGGAAGATGTTGTTCCTACTGCCAAAGAGAGCCAAGAGACGGGTCTCATTAAGACTCAACTCCGTAATCGAAATCGTCGAGTGAGGTGGAGAGCTCTCAAAGCCCGCGTTAAACGTGAGGCTGAAGCAGAGGCAGAACGCGAGGCTATGACTTTACCTCGCGAACTGGCATAGGTTAATCGCAAGACCAATAAAAATCGCGTTAAACACGAAGTTTACTGTACGCCAGCGTGCGAAGAAGATTCTCCATGCGAGGTGACAGATCCTGAACATGAAACCAGAAAAATTAACAATATTTGCTTAAAATGCGAGGCTAAATTTAGATACAAGCTAGCATGTGATGAAATTTCTCCACGCGAGATTACAAATCTTGAACATAAAAACAGGAAAATTAACAACACCCGCGTAAAATGCGAGGCTAACCTCCGAACTGAGCCAGCGTGTGAAGAAGTTTCTCCACGTGAGACTACAAATTATGGACATGAAACCTGAAAATTGACAACACTTGCGTAAAATGCGAGGTTAATCTCATAGACAAGTCTCTCCACATGAGGCTACTAAGCTCAACTAAGCTCAGAAGTCCGTCCACACGAGGCTACTAAGCTCAACTATGAAACTGGCAGAATTACCAGAACTCACTTAAAATACGAAGATAAGCCAGCGTGCGATAAAAACTCTCTACGCGAGACTATCGAATTTAAATAAAAACTTGAGCTAATCATTAAATGCGAAACCAAGGATTCTTGCGTAAAACGCAAAGATAAGCCAGCGTGTAGTAAAATATCCCCACGCGAGACTATCAAACTTAAACAAAAGCTTGAGATAAGTGTTAAACGCGAAGCCAAAGACTCTTGCATAAATCGCGAGATTATGCAAGTGTGCGAGGATACTCCCCACGCGAGGCTAAATAACCAACAGAATTTAAACTTCTTCAGAAACGAGCCAGTGTAAAATGCGAAACTATATACCAGTCTCGCGTAAGTGCTCTGAAACGAGAAGGTAATCCTCAGCTCCGCGCAAAACAGGCAGTATACAAAATCAAAACTGATAAACAAAATGCTGGACATCTGACAGACCAGCAATTCAACGCCATCAACACTGAAAAGTTTCAGCAGGCACATGAACTTCTCCGACAGCCAAGTGGGCCCCACGCCTAAAATATAACTGAAAATTCTTCATCTCCTAAAGTTCTTGATCTCAGAGAACACTTAACAAATAAAATGAAAGCGACTCAAATTCATCTGCACTCGACATGCCATTGTGATCAATTAATATCAACTGTATTAAATAATTGCTGTTGTAATAAGTAAAGAGTGTCTGTATTTAACAGAATAACTGAGTCTCATCAAGATACTCCAAAAAGGAGAAAAAGTAATTGCTACTTAAGTGATTTAAGTTAATGAACTTGTCTGAATCTAGCATAAACCACTTAAACCAGATGCTCATTTTTTCTGTTGCCAAAGGTGACAAAGTGTCCCGTCTTTACAGATTCACCTAACTGACAAGGCCAAGAAAATAGTAACCGAAACGTAGAAAATAATTATCACCTACAAGATTCAAGCATAAAAAGGAATGCTTGATCATACAGCTCAAATTTACGAGGCATTTGCATCATTTCCTAATAAAGAATATTGCAAGAAAGAAGAGAAATGCGGCCGTACACTATTAATCAACCATGCATACTTATCCAATGAAACCTTCCCAAAAAGATCAAACTTATCCAAATGAAGATCAAACACAAAGTGGAAGCAATTGAGCATCCAAAGTAGGAAAATTGAGATGGGTGCACAGTTTGGGGTTAGTTTGGGAAGGATGTAGGTGTGTAGTTCATTTTATTTTTGTTTTTACTTTGTGTATGTGTATGTGTATGTGTATGTGGTGTTGAATGCAGGGCTGGAGCTGCATGTTTAAAGACTATCTAATGTGTGTTGGCACTCTACTACATATCGCATAACTAAGGGTGTGCAAAAATCCCATTTTCTGATGCCCGGCCTGAATTGGACTAGGACCTAGCTTGGACCTGTGTAACTCGGGCAAAAAATTATTTTACTTTTTTTAAGAATCCACATGTATACTTTTGTTTCGATTTTGTAATATTTTTTGTACTTTTTATTTCCAATTTCTAATTTTTTCAAAATTTCAAAATAACTAAAAATTCAGTTTCTATTTGGCTAGGCCTCGTGCCTAGCTAAACCAGCACATCAGTACAAGCCCGGGCCAGGCAGCCTGTTTGGACACCCCTACGCATAGCAAACATAGTCCGTAGGAAGAGCAAAGAAATTACTATATTAGCATAAGGCAATTAAATTAGTAATGGATCACGAGGAAACAACAGTAAGAAGAGAAGCATGTTCAGATAAACATGAAACTCTTCGAAAAAGATAATAATTCTCAAGCTACATGGGGAAAAGGGATAGCCATAGGCCAGACCGATTTGGTATAGCGTATTTGTTGTTGTTGTTAGCAGAAGATCGAGGTGGCAAAGTGGTTCAAAGATGAAAATCTCCTATAAGGCCATTAACTTGAAAATATAATGATGCTTAATTTTAGATGTAATGGGAAAAATTACAAGTAGCATATGTTTTCCAAGTTATAGAAGGATAATTGACTTAGCATTTTGGACTTCTTTTAATCAAAACACATGTAGCATTCATACATCAACAATACATAGTAATCCTGATGAATGCACAACAGAAATAGTGAAATACACATAACAACAAACCAAAATAGGCAAATTCTAAATCCCAAAAAGCATAAATCAATGTGAAGATGCTACATGCTCTCAATATCCCATGCCCACTTTTTTTTTTTTTTTTCCAATTCTAACCTTCCTCTCTTTTTTCTTTTCAATCCCATTTCATCTTTTCATTAGTCATTAGAATATTACTATATGACCCAAATAGTCATTAGAATATTACTATATGGCCCAAATAAAACTTAGTCGAGTATTACTCAATCAATATTCAATTAGATCGGATTTTATTACCCAGCATATGAGTTGTGATTGGCAACTTAGTAAGAAAAAAAAAATGATGTTAAACTTATAATTTTTTTTGGAAGTTTCAAAGGTGGGCGTATTGAGCAAAGTGACGTGCATGAATAAAATTTCCCTTTGTGCCAATTCCAAGATTTTTATACAGATTTCCCACAAAAGCTCCCAATTTAATGTAACTCTACGCAAAAATCTCTTATTTCTTTCAAGAGAAAAACAATTCCTGATAAGCCACCGATTACGCCCAAATCGCTCCTCGATCCAACATTAAATAAAAGGCCTTAACAGATCCATGAGAAGCGAAGGGTGACCCTTCCAGATCAACACAACTCCTCCGCAGTTCTATCGAAAATATAAAAAATTAGGGCAAACCTAAAAGAACATCGAACGCTATACAAACAAAACGACATCAGATCAAAGACTTTGAACTAGAATACTGAAAAATTAGACAAATAAAACAAAAAATCGAATTCATCATCAATCGCAAACACACCCAACTTCTCCAAAATCGAACCAAATCAATCTAAACAAGCCAAGATCTCGATCTAATCCTAACCCTAAAAACAAGAAGTTGGGGATTTTTGCTAACCTGTGTAGAGAGAGATCGGCGATTTGCTTTTGCCGGACAGGAAGCGATTTCTCGACGGCATCCCAAATTCGCTGCTTCTTATATAGTATAAAATAAAGAGTTATTTACAGTGTTATCCCTTACATCTTTATAAATTATGATTTTGTCTTTCAAATCTTCGATTTAGTTCCAAAAGCCTCTAAATTACTACAATTTAGTTATTTCGGCAGTTTTCCATTCAAATAAACGGAAGAATTTAATTTAATTTTTAAAATAATAAAATGACTTAAATACCCTTATAAAGAAACAAGAAAGAGAATAGAGAGATAGAAGAGAAGAAGAAGAGAAAAGCTAATGAATCCAACGAAGAAAAGGAGAAGAAAGGAGAAAGAGAGAAATAAAAGAAATGAGGAAGAGAGAAGGAGAAGAGAGAGGTAAGAATGAAAAAAAAAGGAGAAGAGAGGAGGAAGAGGGAAGTAGAAGAGAGAAGGAAGAGGAAGAAGGAATTAAAGTGAGGTAAAATAGAAAAATCAGATAAAAAAAATAAATTGGGCTAATAGAAGTTACGAAGAGAGACTAAATTATAGTAACTTAGAGAATTTAGGGACTAAATCCTAAATATGAACATATGGAGGACTAAATTATAATTTATTTTTAAGGGACAAATCTGTAAATATCCCTAAAATAGAAAGAGAGAGTAGCTCTCGTGCAACCTGTTCCACGTGTCGGACTACTATTAGCTTTAAGAGAACGGAATAATAGAGGCACGTGGGAATATGCTTGGTTGGCGTTGTTTAAACGCGCGCACTTTAGCACAACTTGGCGGGCGCTTCGGATGGACGCCTCTTGTTTTTTGCAAAATTAGAGTAATAAATAAATAAATTAGGGGAAAATTAGCAATAAAAAAAATAATTTACCGGTAATAATTTATTGTAATCAATGATTAATAGATAGTTATGGTTCGGTTAATTGGGCCCACCTGTGCGGCGCCGTGCTCCGCTGGAACCTGCCTTGGATTCATCCGGGAGTGTCTAGAGGGGCACACCATTTTTGCTAATGAGCCCAGTTTTCCTGGTGAGACCACCTTCTCTTTTCAAAATAGAAGGTTTCTTAGTGAGCACACCAAATAACTCCAAAAATATTCTCACTCTCTCTCTCTCCTTCTTTTCCCTTCCTTCTCTCCAACCTTCATTCTTCTCTCTCTCACCTCTCCAACTTTAGGTCGGTCATATCTTAAATCTAAAAATCCAACTCCTCTTTTACTTCTCTCTCTCACCTCTCCTAATCTTTCATCTTTCTCTTTCTCTTCCCTATCTCCTCCTCCATTCAACTTCGCTTCTCTTTCCGATTTGCCCGCCGTCGATTCGTCGCCGCCGTCGATCCAGCCCACACTACTCACCCGCCATCCCGCCGTTGTTTTTTGAGTCGAGATAGGTGAGATCTCTTCTTCATTTAGCAAATTTTTTTATTTATTTTGCTCTCTTTTTTTGGAGCAAAGAATGGAAGATTTTTGAATTTGATGGTCTTGTTGGGTTGGAGAGGAGGAAGAGGGGAGGAGAGGATGGTGGAGGGGTTTTGATGATAAGATTGAGAATGAAACATTGGGATTTTGGATGTGGAGGGTTTTTTTTTTTTATCATAAATGAAATTTTATTTTTAAGTTTACCTCCCAATTCATTATTTTTTTTAATAATTCTCTCTATTTGCTCTACCTCTCAAAATCTCTTGTAATTGGTAAGAACTCTCTGACACTCAATATCTAAGTTATCTCAAAAATTAACTCTACAACCGGTCTTAACTTTGAAGTTAGAAAATATTTTTCTATCTTTTAAATTGAAACTTAAAAATTGGTGTTTTAATTTATACTTTGATTATTATTAATGAAAAAATAAAATATTGTAATGGTAGTTGTAAAATATGCAAAATTTCATTAATTTTCTAATTGTGGACTGTAATAGTAAATTTTAATATGTCTTGAAGTTTCTAGTATTGTCGTAATTGTTGATTAATTAGTAAAACAAGGTTTGAGTGCGTTTATACATGTATTTTACATTCTACTGCAGTATCAAAATTAGACAAAATTTAATATTTGTACTAAATTTAACTCTGTAACTATTTATTTACACATAAAGAAATCATTGTTATGATAGCTATCATTTATAAATGGAATTATATGTATTAATGTTATTATTTTTTATTCCATATATGGATCCGACAGAAACATCTCGCGTACGACCAACTGCATCGTTGAGAAGGAAAACAGTAACATCTCGGCCACCAATCCGTCGCCCGATACGAGAGAAAGAAAATAAAGTTGCTGTGGGTCCTAAATTAAATTTAGAAACTCCTAATCTGTTTAGATATGAAAGTGTAAGGTAAGAGGGAAGCAATAATAATTCAGGAGGCTCCTTCCTTCTCTTCCCCACCTCTCCTTCCTCTTCTCTCTCTTTCACTTTCTGGGATCTCTCGTCCCATGGATTCCGCGCTTCTGGTCACCGTCTCTTGAGTCCCGTCACCGGCTCTTCCTCCATCGGTCGAGAAATCGATCGAGAAAGAAATTTTTTTTGTCAATGGAATTTGATTCTTGATTCTTGGTTTGAAGTTGAAGGAGCAGAAATCATGAAACTTGATGTGTGTATTCATGAAAGAAATTTTTTTTGTCAATAAAATTTGATTTTTGATTCTTAATCTGAAGTAATCGACTCTTAAAATAAACAAATTCCTTTTTTGGAATGACTCGAGATTATATCTATGAATTTGCTTTGCGTCCAAAGATCTCAACTTGTACGATGCATGATATATTATGTACTGGTCTGTACTCTGTTTTGTATTGAAAGATATTAATATGATGTGGGCGGCAATCTATTATACAATCATTATTTACAATTTACATATACAAGCCATAAAGAAATATGTTAGAATCCAATAGCAGCACTAGGAATACAATCATAAATAAATGCCACGTAAATAATGGAAGTATAAAATACTTTTTTTTTTGTGTTTGTTCCTTGTTGTTCACGGTGACGAGCATGTGTAAATATTTATCAATTTCGAAAAAATCGAATCGAATAGGAATGAAAACTAAATCGAATAAACTTTACTTAGTTAGGAGAAAATGTCATTTATTTGGAAAAATAAAATAAAGTAAAAAAGGATTTGCTATTGCCGAGGATCGAACCTGAGGCGCTCGCATGAGCAATGGGAATACTCACCACTATACTAGAACGACTTCATGCATAATGAAATGAAAAAAAATACTTATTTATAGTAAAAAGACTTATTTATAATGGGACAAAAATTAACCGTCTGGACTTTCAGTCCGGACAGAAACCCATTGTTCGGACTTTCAGTCCGGACGAATATTGGACCATCCAGACGGTTAGTCCGGACAGTGGAGAGTAGTCCAAACTGTCAGTCCAGACTTTGAGTTTTTTTGGGCTCATAATTTTTATCAATCCGCACTGTTTCTTTTTGAGTTTGCAAAGGCTTTATAAAATCAATTTTCTAATTTAATTTGTGAGATAATTTAATATAGAAAAAAATTTCGTGGAATAGTTGTGGGTTTTAAGTTTTTTTTTTTTTTGGTTAATTGATCTGTAGTTTGAGAAGAGAAGGAGAGAAGAGATTGATGAAAGAGTCATTTTAGTCTAAAAAATTCGATGGCAGGCTTGTAATATAGATGAAGTTTTTAAGTGGGCTCATTAGGAAAACTGGTGTGTCCCTATAGAAATTCCCGATTCATCTTGGCCAGACAAAATCGGATGCATTTGCCTTGGAATGGGGAGGAGAGATTTGGTGGTCGTTGTTGGACGGGAGTTTCTAGATGGGCACAACATATTTCCTAGTGAGCCCACTTAAAAAGATCGTTTTATTTACCACTTTGCCATTATTTTTTTTGGTCAAAAATACCTTTCCTTCATCTTAGTCAGAAATTTGAAAGCCTGATCTGGGCTAACCAGCCCGGATGAAGCCTCCCCATCCGGGCTAGCAGCCCCGGACAGGGAGCATAGGTCCGGACTGGTTAGCCCGGATGAGAGATGAGAGATAAAATAATTAAATTTCCATGTCATAACATGCGCATTTGGTGTAGTGGTATCATATTTCCCTTTCATGGAATTGACCAGAGTTTGATTCTCTGGATACACAATTATTTCTTTTTTTTATATATATTGAATTTATGAAGATGAAGAAGACGAAGAAGAACAGAAGAAGAAGGCGACGAAGAAAATGAAGATGAAGATGAAGATGAAGAAGAAAACGACGAAGAAGATGAAGATGAAGAATAAGAAGAAAAGAAGAAGACGAAGATGAAGAAGACGATGAAGAAGAAGAAAAAAAAAAATGATGAAGAAGAAGAAGCAGCAGCAACAGAGAGAGGATAAAGCAGGAATTTTGGTGTGCTCACTAGGAAAACCCTCTCTTTTTAAAAAAGAGGGTGTGCTCACTAAGAAAAGTGGGCTCACTAGGAAAAAAATCGTGCCCATCAAGAAATTCCCTTGTTGGACAAGCTGTATTTATTTATATATTTTACTAGTTTACTTATTTTATTGGGATTTTTACATATCTATCCCTTCTTTAAAAATTAGAATTTAGCCCCTCCAAATCTTTATATTTATAATTTAGTTTCCAAATCTTTAAAGTTTACACAATTTAGTTCCCAGCTATATTTTTAATTTTTGGTCCGAATTTACTGTTGTACCCCTGAATTATTTTACTTTAGTTCTCTCTTTACTCTTTCTCATCTCTTTTTCTTTTTATTGGATTCCCCTCTCCATTCTTCTCCTTTCTCTCTCTCTTCCCTCCCAATTAATCTTTAAAGTGAAGTAACTCAGGAGAACCTAATAAGAGGAAAGGGAGAGAAATGAGAAGAATGGAGAGGAAATCCAATAAGAAGCGAAAAAGAGGAGGAAGAGAGAAGAAAGGATTAAAGTGAAATAACCCACGGGTATAACGGAAAGTGCGAGCCAAAAATCTGGTTGGGGATTAAGCTGTGATAACTTAAAAGATTTGGAGACGAAATTATAAATATGAAGATGTTGAGGACTAAATTCTAATTTTTAACGATGTAAGGGCCAGATATGTAAAAACCCTATTTTATCTAGGGGAATAATAGTATTTGAAATGGGAATATTTCTTGTGGATAAATTTGCCATGACAGGCCTATTTGGGGACTCAAATTGCGGGAAAGTCAGGCCGCTAATGCCGCTGTTGAAGGGGCTATCAACAACACAGCCTGTTGAAGAGGCTTTTGGGAAGCCCGACGAAGCAACAGGTGAGTAATGTATATTTTTGATAATTTTCTTATGGATTTTAAGTGAGGCTTTGTTTTCTTTTGAATCTTGGATTTATCTTCAATATATATGATTAAAAAAGAGCTCGAGGGTTTATTTGGAAGCTGTGAATATATGCAGTCATCTTCAATGAGAATGGTGAGGAAAAAAGTAAAGAAAAGAGAGCTTTTCAAGAAAAATAAAAAAGAGATTTTTATTGAATAATTAGGAGATTTAGTTTGCGATTGGTAGAGATCAACATCTGTCAACATCTCCGACCGATAGACGACTACTTAATCTATATTTGGTATTTTTTTACCCTTTTATAATTCTTTTATAATTTATTATTTGTACATCTACATCTTAAGCAACCATTATTAGATATGAGATAATTTGAATTTAAAACTTTGTCCGTGGCTACTATTGATGAGTCATGGCTCTATAGCGGCAATAGTCAAATTATTGTACTTAGCTTGAGATTCATCGTGCAGGTCTTCCATGGTTTTTTCCGTTTAGGTTTATGATGTTAAAAATCTCGGTGCTAATCAGTGTATATATGTGTGTGTGAACTTTTAGCTAAAATCTACATATCATTATTTCATCAGTAGAGGGACCATCTCTACTGATCAAATGTAATCTAGAAGATGAGACGTCCTCTACATTAGGTTGTTTTTTTAGCTGCTGGCTAAATATGCTATAGTTACGTGGTCGACTTTATAGAAGAACGGTTGGTAGGTTCTAATTACTTTGTACTTAATTTGTAAAGCCAGTTGGGAGTCTGCTAAGCATATCATGCTTAATTGAGCCAATTATGGAGGAAAAGTACCTGTGTCTTTGGCATCCACATGGATATACCGGGCAAAATGAATATATAGAGAAGAGTTGAGTGTTTCAAGCATCTCTCAGGCCGTTAGCATGTTGAGATGGAATATCTAGATCGAAAGAAAAGATAGAATCTTTAGTTCTACTTCATGCTTGATAGATATTTGCTTATGACTTACTGTTAATGATATTATCTTTTGGTACGTAGGTATTCCTTTAGACGATGAATGACTTTAGATATCAGGTGGTTTCTTGGATGATGATATGGATCCCCCACAAACCCTCCCCTTTTCCCCATCACCGATGTAGCCCAAGGCGATCAAGTGGTTCTTACTAAACCAAACTAGCGGAGAACGACCTACGATTTAGATTGGCTCAGGATATGGCTTAGTCAAGTACTCCTCCTCCCTTCCATTTAGTGCTTTTTAGACATGTTTTTCATTTTAGTAGTTTCATGATGTAATTAGAACTATGGTTGATCTTTTAAATGAGCACATATGTTGTTCTATTATTCTCTTATTAATAGAATGCAGAAGGTTTTAGCTTGCCGTTTTAAGTCAAAAAAGATGTTCTTTGCTGAAACTAAGCATTTTATTAAAATTTAATGCAACTATTGCATCAATAGATCGGAGAGAAATAATAGGTATCTCTCAACGATACAAGCAAATACATTACCAAATCTCAAACCTGTGCTTAAGTACTGCTTATTCTCCAAAGGAAATTAAATGCATGTTATATATTCTCCAACATCAAACTGATCACAATAAGCTGCAGGTGAAAGGCCTCAGAGGGCTATGGGCTGAACCAGAAGCAGTGTGATATTATCTTCATACTTGTACAACGTCTCCATTACTCGAGCAAGATTGAGGATCCTCATGAAAAGATGCCTTGAGACTCCAGCCTGCAGGTGAAGGCATTCTCGCTTTAATTCTTTCCATGAATATTCGATCATTTCTTGAAACTTTTCGCTAACATCCTCTAAAGATCCACCATAATCTTTCATATAGCACATGATACCAGAAGCTACATGTCCCCTCTGTTGTTCAAGCTTCATGATTCAAAAAAGTTTAACACCTTGAGTGAGTTATAATTGCATAAATTTATAGGTGATGAAAAATCGGCCTTCCAAAATTATAGAGTAATTAACTCGGATGATACAACATCGTCCATGAGTCTACATATCTTACATAAAGATTCAATGATGTATGGGATACTTAGAATCCATTCAAATGCTTCCTTTCTTGCGATTTCACCCATACCGACGAAAGAAATACAGGCTAGCGTATTGTAAGAGGTGGTGTAAAGAGCAACCGATAAATATTCTTCGAAAGATGGAACATAGCCTGCATCTTGTTGCTAATGGAGCTCATTGCCGCAACGTGTTTCGGTACACCGAAACGGGTCCAAAACCGACTTAAACCTGTTATGATATGATATATATATATGGGGCATGACGTTAGGGTTTTGGATGAGCGAAAAAAGGAGCCGAAATTAAAAAAAGCCTAAATGAAAAAAAGGTGGCCGAGGATTTTCTATTTATTGGTGGCGGCTGCTGCTATTGGATTGCCGAAAATAAATTGCTGCGGCTGCTGAGAAGGGGAAAATTAAGCTGCTGCGGTTTTTCTTTTGGTGAAATAATTGAGTTGCGGCTGAAAAGCAAAACAAATAGGAGCTGCTGCTGTTTTTGAGCCGAAGCAAAAGGAGAAATTAAGTTGCTTGGCTGCGATTGATTTTTAGCCAACAGGAAGAAACAAAAGCAGTTGTGGTTGCTACTTTGTTTTTTGGCCGAAGAACAAGCAAGGGCTTCTTTTGTGTATTCGGCTGAAGATTTGGCTAAAGGGAAAGAATTCCAGAGAAGGTGCGGCTTCCTTTGAATTTTCGGCAGCCGAAAAGGAAAATCACTGCAATAAGAAGTTAGAGTTTGATCTCAAAATCTTGTGTGATTTCTTTGTGATTTCTCTTGTGGTTGAGAACTAGAAAGTTATAATCATGTTTTGATATAGTAGAAGTTTTTCGATCGTGTCCCCGTAGACGTAGGCATATTGCCGAACCACATTAAATCTGCGTGTTCTCTGTCTCTGCTATTTTCTCTTCGATTAACTATTTGATTCTACTGGTTATTGCATTAGTATTATTTCGCTATTTTTGCTAACACATCTCTCCATTCTGTCTCCTTGAGCCAAACTCTACAAGTCATCTTAATCCGCAGTTTAGACCAATTTTAGCGGAAAATTAATATAGGGACTACCATAGGTGAACCGCCAACTCAGAAAAAATTACGTGAGATAGCGATAAAACTATAATGATCTAATGATTTTTCTTCAATTTTTTTTTTTACATTTACTATCTCTATCTCCTTAAATTCTTTCGGATTAAATTTTATAAATTTTAGAGTTTATTTACCCTTTCATCAAGTGCATACAAAATGTTTTATTCATTGAAAAATATTAATTTTGTATTAACTTGATGGAGAACCAAATCAAAACTAAAACCCAAGAAATTGGGTATGAGTGGACCCGAGGGAGTCGAGATCATAATCCAAAAGAATTTAAAAAAAAAATATTGGAGATAGTGGAAATAAACTATAGGTCAGATAATTTGCGTGAGCTATCAACTCATTTCCATTTTTCTCATATATATATATATATATATATATATATATATATATATATATGGATTACTGTAGGTGAGCCGCCAGCTCAGGAAAAGTTACGTGAGCTAGCGGCTAAAGTATAACGATCCTATGATCTTTCTTCAATATTTTTTTACAATTGTTATCTCTACCCCTTTAACTTCTTTTGGATTAAATTTCATAAATTTTGAAGTTCATTTACCTTTTCATCAAGTGCATACAAAATTTTGTATTCATTGAAAACCATTAATTTTGTGTTAACTTGATGGAGGACCAAATCAAAACTAAAACCCAAGAAATTGGGTATGAGTGAACACTAGGGGGTCTAGATCATAATACAAAAGATTTTTTAAAAAAATATTATTGAAGATAGTGGAAATGAACTGCAGCTCAGGTAACTTGCATGAGCTGTCAGCTCATTTCCATTTTTCTCATATATATATATATATATATATATATATATATATATATATATATATATATATATATATATATATATATATATATATATATATATATATATATATATAACGGGAAATTCACTGACGATTAAGCGAGTTTCTTCACCGCCGCTTAGGTGAGCTAAAATAATTATTACATGTAGCGCCACTTAAGCTAACAAATAAAAGAATTCTCTTAACTGCCCTTTGAGTGGCGCCACGTGTAATAATTTTATTGGGTCACCTAAGCAGCGGTGAAGGAACTCTCTTCACCGCCGGTGAATTTTCCATTTACTCATATATATATATATATATATATATATATAATCTGCATCAAATATATTTCCTCAAGAGAAAATTGTTGGCAAATTATGTTTTGTAGTATTCATCAGGATCATAATAATATTTTCAATAACAAAGGAATAAACCATTAAGGTAGGATATTATTTTCGTAAAAGTTAGCACATAAGTAAACATGGGTGAAGGTAAGAAATTTAAAGAAACATACATGAATGAAAAATTCAAAACGCTAAAGAAATATAATGTTTCGTCACTTGTGTCTTACGTGCACTCAATGCTAAATGTGTATGTAGATAACGGCATGTATATCCGATACTATGAGAAGTACAAATAATAGACTAATGTACCATTCAATTTGAATATATACCTGAATGTTGGAAGGTGGAGACTATTGAACGATGAAGTAATCTCCCCAGACAGAGGGATGATAGTTTGCTGAGGACATATGAACGGGAAGCAGAGAAGTATATAGCCCTACCGCGTAGGGCTAAGCAGAAAACTGAGAAAATCGAACCGAACCGAACCGAACGGTTCGGTTATTCGGTTTTCAGTTCGGTTCGGTTTAAAAACCAAAATTAATTTCGGATTTCATGTCGGGTTTTGGTGGCTTTAGCTCCAACCGAAACCGATCGGAAAAACCGAAATTTTACAATTGTAGTTTATTTTTTTGATTTATTTTCAATATATTTTTCTTTTAAATCTTTGATGAAAAACATGTTATTGTTATTTTAATAGGTAGAAAAAGAAAAAAATAGAAAGAAAAATTATTATTTTTCCTATAAAATAAAAATATTTATCACATATTTAGTTTCAAACCCAAATAATCGAAAACCGACCGAATCGAACTGAACCAAACCGAAAATTCAGTTTTGGTTTTTTTAGAAGTTCGGTCGGTTTCGGTTTTAATAGTTCGGTTCGGTTTTCGATAGGAATTTTTTTTCCAAAACCCAACCGAACTGATCTGTGCTCACACCTAATATCGCGTTCAGCATCCATATCAGAAAGTAATTGACTAATTTCTAAGTACCAGATACTGAGAGAAAAGATTAAGCCAGAATTGAGTAGAAGATGAGGTGAACACCTCTATGATGTGGTATTTATAGGAGAGGGATGACAAACTTACGTGATGAAGATCATCACATCCTGCATGTCCATATTGCTTGCTACAAGTTGATAATGGGCCTAGAGCTTCTCTGGTTGTGTCTTCACAAATACAGAAATGTACCCACTTCACGTTTTAATATCATCCCGAATTATTTCAAAAGCTACAAGGTGGACAAAAAGATTTAGTCTGTGCTTGGATCCTGAATTATTTTACAAAACTACGAGTTGGACTAAAAGATTTAGACTGTGATTGGATGTCATCGGAAGCAAAGCATTTTGGGGTGTTTATAAAGCATGTGTTTTGGAATATTCTCATCATAGATATTGAAGTGTTCAATTTTATACCTGAGAGTTAAGTTTTTTTCCATAGGTTTTGATGGGTTATATATATATATATATATAAAGACAAATATATCCAATTAGAAAAAAGGAAGGTACATGACGTAGAGTTGGAAGAAGGAAAAGAAAAAGTATTTTTGAATAAATAATTCAGAACACTCCAAAACACTCATATTTAGAGTGTTCTAAAAAACACTTCAAAATACTTGTTATAAAACTCACAAGTAAGTATTTTTATGAACACTACATATTACGTCATTCTAAAACACCCCAAAATACTTTAAAACTAATCTCCCAAGCATAGGTTCTAAATGTTCTCATTAATTTTTCTAAGTATCCTTATTTAATTTCTAAGCTCACCCTCTATAAAATTGAAAAATAAAATTTTTTCTATGTAGAAATCCACTATATTACCGAGTTGCTCTTATTATTATTATTATTTTTTTTTTCTTTTATATTTTACTCTCTCCTTTCTCTCCCTTGCTATCGCCATCGACTTTGTCACTGCCACTCTCTCTAGCTGTCCAACCTTATTTTGAATTTTTTTTTATATTTTGATTATTGAGAAATATTAGCGCTTGAAAAAAGTTTGAGAGAAGAAGGATAAAAAAATAAACTTGTAATAAAACTGATGAAAACGAGAACAAACTCTGCAATAAATCGTGATAGCAAATTTGTAATAAAATTAAGGGATTTTTACATATATAAATCTTTAAAAATTAGAATTTAGTCCTCCCAAATCCTTTAAGTTACCACAATTTAGTCGCTCAGCTATATTTTTGGCTCGAATTTCCCGTTATATCTCTGAGTTACTTTACTTTAATCATCTCTTTCATTTTCTCTCTCTTCCTCTTTTTATTGAGTTTCTTTTCCATTCTTCTATTTTCTTTCTCTTTCCTTCCAATTAATCTCTAAAGTGAAGTAATTAAGGGTAACCCAATAAGAGGAGGGAATTAAATGCTGCTCACCGGAACACATTTTTAAAGATTTAAGGCCCTAAATTCTAATTTTTAAAGATTTCAAGACTTAGAAAATTAGGAGCGTAGTGGGTCTAGCACCATGTAGTCAAGATGAACTAATAATTAATGCAACCGAGTGTCACGATTCGCATCGGATTCCGTTTGATCATCAATCAAATAAAAATATTTACAATCAATTAAGAATAAAATTGTATATGTCTCGCTAAAACTTTTGCTAGCTTCTGAGGATCAGTCTATGCCCAACTCAACTAAAAGAAAAGTTATTTTCCTTTAAAAATAAGAAAAATGTTTTTAAACTTGGAATATTACTTAATTGTTTGACATTAGCCATCACCTATGAGGACCTCAAAAAATACCTTACAAAACCTTTGGTGCTGGTAGTCTCTATGCCAGGAAAATCATTTTTGATATATATTCGACTAATAGACCATTCATTTGGTACTCTGTTGGCCCAAACCAATGAGTTAGACTACGAGCAAGTCATTTGCTACCTTAGTAGAACTATTGCCGAGCATCGGTACACTCCGGTAGAGAAAGAGTGTTTGGCTCTGTTATTCGCCGTTTAGAAAATGCCACACTACTTAGTGGATCAAACAATTCATGTAATTTCTCGGATAAATCCCCTGAGAATACTTATAATTAAAGCTGGGTCACTCAATTGCATATTAACCAATTGGTCAATTCTTTTATTGCAGTATGATATGCGATTTATACCGCAAAAGGCGATCAAGGAACAAGCCATCGCTAATTTCCAAGCAGAACATCCCATCTTGGAATCCTCTAAACTTTACAAGGATATTTCAGACGAAATTGCAGAAGTTAACATAGTTTCCAAGAACCAGTTTGACTGTTATTCTTTGAGGGAGTGGCTTGAAAATCATCTACAGGAGGGGGGTAGTTTTAATATCTCCGCAGAATCATGTAATTCTCCGAGGGTACTCACTCACCTGGCCCTTCTCTAACAAGGTGACTTAATACAATGCATTGTTAATGGGACTGCAAATCACCCGTTAGTTGGAAATTCGGCATTTAGAAGTTTATGGAGACTCCAAACTCATAGTAAACAAAATAAGAGGAGAATTACGAGGCCAAGTATGAATATCTTCTACCTTATTATGAGGCAACAATTAAAATTGCCACCTCATTCAGGAGTTTTACATGGATTATGTGCCACGGCATGAAAATATATGCTAGTGCCTTGGCTTCCCTTGCAGCCACATTAGCACTTCTTGCTAAATCTAGCAAAAGCATTGAGATTGGAAGTCGCGAGCTTCTTTGCCCCGAATAGATACTTGAGGCAAATAATGTCCATACTTCAGGGATAAATTTTGAACCCAGAGATTGGCTATTCGTCTTCGTCGACCTTGTGCTCTACAGGATATTACCGAAAAATCCTAAAGAAGCCGCCAAAGTGAAGAAAGAAGCGAAAAAGTTCCATTATAATCCTAAACTAGGCACTTTGTATCAAAAAACGCAAGTAGAGTTTTACGTCGGTGCTTATCTCAACAAGAAGCACAAGAAGTGCTCAAATAAGAGCATGATAGGGTTTATGATGCTCACCAGCCGGGACCTAAATTAGGAGACCGAATTAAAAAATGAGTTTTTATTGGCTAACGATAATGGCAGACGTCATGGCATATGCAAAGAAGTGCCATGCCTGTCAGCTTCATGCAAACTATATACATCGGACTCAGAGCACCTACATCCAACCACGATTACTTGGCCATTTGAAATATGGGGAATGGATATTATTGGCCCATCACTCCATCATCTTCTCGTAGACATCGGTTCATACTAGTTATAACTGATTACTTCTTAAAATGGACAAAAGCTATCACTTTAAAAGAAGTGAAAATAACTGATGTAGTCAAATTTATCAAATACTACGTCATCTATCGCTTTGGTGTTCCTAGATGGATCATCAACGATAATGGTCCTTTATTCACTAGAAAGGTTTATATCAAATTCTGTGACAAATTTAGAATACATAATATGTTCTCATCCCCATATAATCTGGGCGCTAATGACCAATCAGAAGCATTCAACAAAACCATTATGAAGCTTTTGCAAAAATTTATCACTATAAGTCAGTGCTACTGGGATAAGAAATTATGAGCTTGTCTATGGACTTATCGCACAACTGTAAGAACACTGACAAGAGCCGCACCATTCTCTTTGGTGTATGGTTGTGAGACCATGTTGCATCTAGAAATTCAAATTCCTTCTCTTTGGTGGCATTAGCTATAAGAATGACCACTGAAGAAAAATATAGTTAATGACTTCGGGAATTAGAAGCGTTGGATGAGAACCATTTAAAAGCTTAACAACAAATAGAGGTTTATCAAGTGTGAATATCCCGAGCTTTTAACAAGAAAGTGAAAGAACGAAGTTTCAAAGAAGGCAAGTTAGTCTTAATAGTCAGACGGCCGATAATCCTGACACATAAAACTGAAGATAAATTTCAGCTAAAATGGAAGGGCTCATTTATAGTAAAGACTGTTTACTCAAATGGAGTATATCGGTTGATCAACCAACACGGTGATCAGATAATAACGCCAATCAATGGAAAATTCCTGAAGAAATATTATTCTTCAAGGAATGAAGTCATTCAACCTCTTCTTCAACACAACAAATGAAGATATGCTAGCTTGCCGTTAAGGTGCAACTCCACACCCCAACTAGGGTGTCAGACAAAAACAGCTCTATGTCTCCATAGCTAAGGATAGAGGAAATGTTTGGCATGTAAGTTCAAATGAAGTCCTTACTAATCCCATCATGCTGGGGATAAAAGCATGAGCTATTTAACACCGTCAAGGTAACGGGAAGAGAACAAGTTTCTTGCCAACCGATTATGCTGGGGTAAAAGCATAAACTGACCAATGCTACTAAAACAATGGGAAGAGAAAGAGTTTCTCGTCAACCCATCCTGTTGGGGGTAAAAGCATGAGCTGCCCAATGCTATTAATGAAATGGAAAGAAAAAGTGTTTTTTGCTAACCCATCATGTTAGGGGTAAAAGCATGAGCTGTCCATCGCCGTCAAGACAATGAGAAAAGACAGTTTCTTACCAATCCATCATATTGGGGGTAAAAACATGAACTGCTCAACGCTGTCAAGGCAATGGGAAGAGAACGAGTTTCTCGCAAACCTAACATGTTGGGAGTAAAAGTATGAAATAACCAATACTGTCAAGGCAACATGAAGAAAATAGATTTCTCACCAATCCATCGTGCTGGGGGTAAAAGCATAAACTGCCATAAGCTATTAAGATTAAGGGAAGAGGAAAATTTGGCATGTAAGTCCAAACGAAATTCTCGACAACTCATCATGCTGAGAGAAATAGTATGACTAGACTAACTCAAACGGTAGTTGGTAAAGATAAACCAAATCTATTGATAGCTGGGGTTTTACTAAAAATTCCATGACAAATCTATCACAACAGTATCCTTATTCGATTATAAGGATACATCACTGACTAAAACTGCTCAAACAAAGGGAAGGAGAAAAGTTTGACATATAAGTTCGAATGAAATTTTCGCCAATCTCATCATGTTAAGGGAAATAGTATGACTAACCCAACGTAAATAATGATTGGTAAATGCTAACAAAATATGTTAATAGCTGAGGGTTTCTTATCATGTTAAGGGAAATAGCATGACTAGCCCAACGCAAATAACGATTGGTAAATGCTAATAAAATATGTTAATAGCTGAGGGTTTGCTAAAAATCTTATTGAAGTTTATCTCCCATCATGTTAAGTTTTCGTCTATGACAGAAATACTTCAATCTCCAACAACTCCTCAGTCAGTCAGTCAAGTTAATAGTTATCTTTGACAATCATTTTTAAATGGCTTGAGTCTAAGTATCCAAATACTTGCTATCAAGTTAAAATCAAATCTCTGATGAAAGTAAATCTAAACTAAATTTTAGATTATCCTTGGTGGTGATATTCCAGTTGTCATTGGATTGTCTGTTAAGTTAAATCTTACCTCTAACAGCAAAATTTTCCTTCTCGCTTTTCTCCTAGCAGAGCCAGTGACCCTCCTGTTCGCCGCAAAAGTTTCTTTGCTTCCTTCCATTGAATACAGCTTGGATTACAATAGAAGTGAACAAGATATAAAGAGAACAAACGAGATGATTTTATACTTCAATCTCTCTCTTTTACAATATAAACGTGGGATCAGTGGCGATGGGATCTGTCAAGCAGTTCCTTTGGACGATCGGTACGTTGAAATCTTCTCTCTTGAAGATATCGGCCGACTGTAGACAATCTTCTTGGTCTTTGCTCTTCACGAATCCAAGGCTCTGTGCGTAACTTGAATTCTCTAAGATGCCAAAAAGAAGAATACCCGCCGAAAAGAAAGAAGACCCTAAAGAGGACCAAAGGCTTCAAGGCTCTCTCGCGTACTTGAATTGCCAAAAGATCAAAAAGATCTCTTAAAGATTGATGATCATCTATAAATTGATCTATTATTGATTGATCGATCTCTAAAGTCTCCTCAAAGAGGGTATTTATAGACTTTAGTGGTTATGAGAGTTTCCATAGGAATAGGAATCAAGATTTCCATAGGAATAGGAATAAAGATTTCCATAGGAATAGGAAATAAGGTTTTTGTATTCATCAAGGATTCTAATCAAATATTTAATATTGATTTAAATATCTTGATTTGGAGTTCTGATTGGACTTAATTTGGATATTTGGATAAACCCAAATCATAATCTCAATCAATTTGAGATTCTGGTTATCTGCTCACGCGGAGCTTTAATCGCATCAAAACGCGACGCTAAATAACTAGAATGCGGAGCTAACGCGGAGCTATTGATCATCTCCGCGTTTTACTCAACGCGAGGCTAAAAATAGCCAGACGCGGAGTTATTGAGTTAGCTCCGCGTTCTGTTGTGGAAAATTCTTTTTTACTTAGAAATTTTCACTGCCAACAGAACCCCCACCAAAGTTTTCAAAGTGGCTTAGAACTTAGCAAATTTTGAAATACTTTGGATACTTAAACTGAAACGTGGAGTTAGAATACCAAGTCTCCTTCGCGTTATGCTCGCCGACGCGGAGCTAATCAGCTTCACTTCATTTTCAGTGAAATGAGTAATTATTTCATTAATTACTCTCGAATTTCTGGCCGAATACCAAGCGACGGAAACCCTGTTTAAATAGAGCTCTCGGCTCATCCTCTTCTTCATTCGAAGATTTTGAAGAGTTCTCAACTCCTGCAACCGAGTGAGCGATGTCAATGAGCGATCTTCAATTGATCTCCCTTTAACTCTCTATAGATTTTCATTATTAGGATGTCTCTCCAGAAGAGTTTGGCTTTACGCAAGTTGGCCGGCGTTGATGGCAGCGGCCGTGGAAGTAGACACAACAGCGAACCAGTCCATGCAGCGTCTTTTGAAGGTAAAAACTTTAACTTTTGGTTACTTTAGAACCATTCTGAGAAGTTTTAGCTTGGTTTAGACTTGCCAATTCTTACTTCACCGGCGAGATCGCCATTCTTCGGCCTTAAGGAGAAGGAGAAGCCAGAGAGGAACTCTAATCTTTCTCTACGCGAATTTATCGCGTCATCCTCGTGCTTGAAACGCGGGGCTATTTTGATTAGCAGTCGCGTTGAAACGCGAGGCTATTAAAGAGAAGGAAAAAGGCAGAGAAAAACTCTATTCTTCCTTTACGCGAAGTTATCGCGTCATCCTCTGCGTTTTAAAATGCCAGGCTATTTCAATCAGTGGTACGCGAAGTTAGCTTAGCTCCGCGTTCTTATACTTAGAAATTTTTTCAAGTTTTGTCGAACTCCTGATTCTTCTTTTGCAGTGAACCAGACCCTTTTTGAAGAGGAGCACATGTGGGCCTATCGATCTTCATCAGCAAAAGTAACTCTAAGGAAGCCAGAAACATATGCCTTACAACATAGTTGCAGTTTTCAAGCTCTGGCTCCTCTTGAAGGAGTTACAAGAACTCTGCAGCAGCCCATTAAGTTTTTTTGAGGATCATTTCTGTTAGATGATCATGTAAGGGTTTGCAGCACTTCAAATTCAACTTGTGCTTCATTTCAGATGACAGATCATAGTTGACATTTGCAGAGGAGATCTCTTGTATTTGAATCCTGGAATTGAACTTCAACACCCCGCGGAGGAATCTCGCTGTTAGGTTATTGATAAGTCAATGAATAGGTTGAAGCTTTTGGGAGAGCTATAACTCCCTCTTCTTCTGTAACCTTTTGCTTCATGAATAAAGATAACTCTTCTTCTCTCTAATCTGTTGGCTTCAAGAATTTTGCTTGCTCAACAAATAGATGACTCATAGTTTCGGTAAAACAATCTAAGACTCATTTGCGTAATTTAGATTTGTTAATACCTGAAATGATCGGATAAGGATCATTTAGACAGAGGCGCTTAATTGCGCATGCCTAAGAAAGAAGTTCAAGTGCTCATCTGCGTAACTTGAACAAATGGAGGCGGTTCAAGGCTCTCTCGCGTAACTTGAACTGGGCACACCACGATGATCGGGTTAGGATCCATCAAATTTCGGCAGAGGCGCCAAATTGCGCATGCCTAGTCCAAGTGCTTTCACGCGTAACTTGAACGGAGATAGGAATAAACCAAATTATACTGTCAGAGGTAAAAGCTTAACATGACAGGTCCACGGGATTTTTAGCAAACCCCCAGCTATCAACGGATTTGATTAGCCTTTACCAATCGCCGTTTGCGTTGGACTAGCCATGCTATTCCCCTCAGCATGGTGAGTTGTCGAGGAATTGATTTCCTCTCCCATTTGCCTTTAATCAGCATTGGGTAGTTAACTTCATACTTTTACCCCCAGTATGATAGGGTTGACGAGGAACTTGATCTCCTCTTCCCTCTGCTTTAACAGCATTGGGCGATTGATTTCATACTTTTACCTCCAGTATGATAGGGTTGACGAGGAACTTGATCTCCTCTTCCCTCTGCTTTAACAGCATTGGGCGAATTTTTTATTTATTTATAGCACCCAATTAGCCATTCCAATGGCTATTGAGAATAGCAGAAGCATGATGTTTATCATCGTCAATATTTTCGGCACCCCCAGCCAAATCCGGCTGCTAGCCAATGAAGATGACTTTGTCACGACTGTGGTTCGGAGCGTATCTAAGGGGCTAGCTTGCAAATACGGGCTGCCCGTGCTTGGTGTCGATATTGGCTTCCCTACTGGTACAGGGATCACTCTGGCAGGGATTACTCTGGCAGGGAACTTATTGGTTCCAATTAAAGTTGTCATATTTGCAGAAATTTTCTTCTGTTCCTCTTTAAGTGTGAGAATCCCGGCTTCTATCAATGCCTGAATTGGGTTCTTTAGAGGATAACAATCTTTAGTTGGGTGCCCGATATTCTGATGGTACAGGCAATAGTTAGGGTCGTTGGTTTTACCAACATCTTCCGGTTTTTCATTTTCTGGAAGTTGTAGCAAGCCCTTTCTGAGGAGGAGATGGAATAGAGTACCGGTCTGCTCAGTCTTGAATGTATAAGTTTTATCTTGTTGGGGCTTATTTTGACCTGCACCTCTCGGATTTTGAGGTCTTGGCTTCGGATCTGTAACAGATGCCATCACAGCCTTCCCTTTATTTTTAGGATTCTGTGGATATGGCCTGTTATTCGTAGAGTTTCTTGTGCCACGAGATTCCTTAATTCGACAAATTATATCTTCCGCCTGCTGTCCCTGCTTCAGCAGATCTTTTTAAGTTTTGGACTCTACAGCTCCCATTCTTATCAGCACACCGGTCCTGAAATTATGCTTACAGGTTTCCACCAGGGTTTTCTGGGTCATACCGTGTTGACAATACACAGACTTTTCCCTGAAGCGTTCAATAAAACTTTTAACCGTTTCTTCTTTCCCTTATTTCGTCGCAAGGAGGGAATGAACCGATATTTCGGCATCATCCTCAAAGAAACGTGCCAAGAATTGTTTCTCGACATCATACCAAGTATTTATGGTTCCCGGGGGCAACTGCATAAACCATGTAAAAGCAGGCCCTTGCAGGGTGCTCGCAAATACTTTGGTCATTATGGGATCATTTCCCATTAGATGACCTGCCTGCGATAAGAAGTAATAGATATGCTGACTTAGGGACCCCTTTCCGTCATATGACTCCAATTTGAGGGGTTTATATTTTTCTGGATAAGGGGTAAAGTCCCACTTAAGCGGATATGGCCTTGAAACCCCCGATTCCTTCAGTTCCTTCTTGTGCATCAAGGCATCAAGTTGGCTTTGCAATTTCTCGATCTTTTCTCCATGAGGATCGTGGAAAGAGTATTTGTCATCATCCTCATGTATCGAATAAGTCTTTTCTTTTTTAGTTTCTTCATTTGCTTTAGGTGGCGGTTCCGAAGAAATTTTAGCCTTATCGTCAGCTATCTTCTGGGTATTTTCAACCACCTTTAGAAGCATTAGTTTGAGTTCATCAATGGACCTTTGCTGACTTAGAATCATTTGTTTCTGAGCTTCCAACCTCTGGTCGATATCATCGGATTTATCCACCATATGTAATGCGAGCCTTCTTGGTCGGGAAGAAATGTATGAATGTGAAGAGGCTATGGCTGAATTGTAGGAGTCATCGTCGTAGGAACTTTTTGCAAGTCTCCTATAATCTCGAGGAGCGAAAATACCTGACTTGAGTCGTGTAAGATGGCGAGATTGTTCATCATCTGCATCTGACTCGTGTCTTTTTTCCATGGCCTTCTTATCCTTGCTGACCATATTTGAAGTCACCGCCTTTACCTCTTTTTCTTTAATTTTATATCTCAGATCATTCTTTCTTCTCTTTGGAGTATCTTGACGAGACTCAGTTATTCTATTAAATACATACACTCTCTTCTTAGTACAACAACAATTGTCCAATACAGCAGATATGGCTGTTATGAGCTGCTCACAATGACATGTCGAGTGTGGTTGAGCTTGAGTCATATTTCTCTTTTTTGTCAAGTAATCTTTGAGATCGGTGTCCTTTGGTGACGAAGAATCGAGGTGGCCACCTGGTTGTTGAGAGGGTCCAGGGGCCCACTGAAGTTTTTTAGAGTCATTGGTGTCAACATGTTGTCCAATAACCCGATTATCAGCCTTGATTCTATATTCAGGCTGTTTTACGCGGTGCTGGATGTTAGCTTCGCGTTCTGAAGCATTTACGCGAAGTTGAGCTATAGCTTTGCATTTGACGCTAGCCTCGCGTTTTACGCTGGTTTGGATTTTCTGAAGAAATTTATCTTCTTCTTTATGCTTAGCCTCGCGTGGAAAATCACACGCTGGCTTTGCCTTGCGATTTACGCAAGAATCCTTGGCTTTGCGAATAACGCTTGGCTCAAGTTTTTGTTTAGGTCTGATAGCCTCGCGTGGAAGAAGTCCATCACATGCTGGCTTATCTTCGCATTTTACGCGAATCTTGGCACTTTGGCCAGTTTTAGAGTTAAGTTCAGTAGCCTCGCATGGAGAAAGTACATCACACGTTGGCCTGAAGTTAGCTTCGCGATTTGCTACGCTAGCCTCTCGTTTTACGCTGGCTTGGCGTGTTTTCAGAAGTTTCTCTTCTGTAATCTTAGCCCCGCGTGGAATAAAATTCCTGTACGCTGGCTTACTCTTGTGGTTATCACAAGTCATAACTTCGCGTCTAGCACGATTTTTACGACTGACAACAATTTGCCAATCATCTTCTCGTTCCTCGCGAGTATTATGAATTTTGCGTTTCTCGCAAGTATTACTGGCCTCACGTTTCTCGCTTGACTCAGTATCAGCCTCGCGTGGAGAATCACACGCTGGCTTTAAAGAATTTTTATACTCGCGTTCCTCGCGAGTGTGAGAAGTCTTGCGTTTCTCGCAAATATTACCAGCCTCGCGTCTCTCGCTTGGCTTAGTATCAGCCTCGCGTAGAGAATCACACGCTGCTTTAAAGAATTTTTATACTCGCATCTCTCGCGAGTGTCAGATATTTTGCGACTAGCGCAAATCTTGCTGGCTTTGCGTTTCTCGCTAAGCTCAGCAATAGCCTCGCGTGGAAAATCACACGCTGGCTTTTCCTTGCTTTTAAGGCAAGTTGTAACTTCGCGTTTAACGCGGTAATGACTGGTCTTGTGATTAGCACGAGCCAGTTTGCGAGGGACCATAGCCTCGCGTCCTCTGGTGTTAGCTCCGTGTCCAAGGCGGGCTTTGAGGGCTTTACGCCTCACTCTCCGATTCCTGTTTCGGAGTTGGGTTCTGGTTAATCCAGTCCCCAGGTCTTCTTCGGCAGTCGGAAGCTCATTCTCGGCTAGGATTTCTTATGTGAACTCCGGCCCTATAGCCGCAGTCTCTAAGGATCCCCGTCTCTCGGTGGATACCTTTCTACCCGTCGCTCGGGCATTTGAGTATATGCGACGATAGTGCCGTGTCTCATCCAAGTCACCTGATCCAGAGGAGAGGAACTCCTCGTACTTCTGCTGGTCGATTTCAACGACCAGCGTGTCTACTTCGGATCCGATCATATCAACGTCCGATTGCGCCACAATCTCTTCATCAGTGAAAGAGATGGCTCCCACTGTGGTCGCCAGTTTGTTCGCCGCAAAAGTTTCTTTGCTTCCTTCCATTGAATACAGCTTGGATTACAATAGAAGTGAACAAGATATAAAGAGAACAAACGAGAGGATTTTATACTTCAATCTCTCTCTTTTACAATATAAATGTGGGATCAGTGGCGATGGAATCTGTCAAGCAGTTCCTTTGGACGATCGGTACGTTGAAATCTTCTCTCTTGAAGATATCGGCCGACTGTAGACGATCTTCTTGGTCTTTGCTCTTCACGAATCTAAGGCTCTATGCGTAACTTGAATTCTCTAAGATGCCAAAAAGAAGAATACCCGCCGAAAAGAAAGAAGACCCTAAAGAGGACCAAAGGCTTCAAGGCTCTCTCGCGTACTTGAATTGCCAAAGGATCAAAAAGATCTCTTAAAGATTGATGATCATCTATAGATTGATCTATTATTGATTGATCGATCTTTAAAGTCTCCTCAAATAGGGTATTTATAAACTTTAGTGGTTATGAGAGTTTTCATAGGAATAGGAATCAAGATTTCCATAGGAATAAGAATAAAGATTTCCATAGGAATAGGAAATAAGGTTTTTGTATTCATTAAGGATTCTAATCAAATATTTAATATTGATTTAAATCTCTTGATTTGGAGTTCTGATTGGACTTAATTTGGATATTTGGATAAACCAAAATCATAATCTCAATCAATTTGAGATTCTGGTTATCTGCTCACGCGGAGCTTTAATCGCATCAAAACGCGGCGCTAAATAACCAGAATGCAGAGCTAACGCGGAGCTATTGATCATCTCCGCGTTTTACTCAACGCGAGGCTAAAAATAGCCAGACGCGGAGTTATCGAGTTAGCTCCGCGTTCTGTTGTGGAAAATCTTTTTTACTTAGAAATTTTCACTGCCAACACCTCCAAAATATTTGTAATGTTAAAATCATATCTTTGACATCAGAATACAAAATCAAGTCAATGTTCTCTATAAGATCAAATACAATCAAATCATTTGTCATGTTAAGCTTTCACCTCTGACAGAAAAGACAAATTCACATTTCATCAAGTCCAATAATACAATATCTAATAAACTTAATTTTGACATCGTTAGGTTAAAATTTACTTCTGACGAAAATCATCTCCCTATCAAATTAACAGTTATCTCTGATAGTTTCAAGACCAAACATGTTAATCATTATCTCTACTTAGTCAGCTCATTTCTATTATAACCAGATTCTCTGAATATGTTAAGCTTTGAGGCATGTTTAATGATATTTCAGTTCTCCCTCAAATCCCGTTATACTAGATGTCACTGAACCTGTAGATTAAACATGTTAAACCCTATCTCTGTTTAATCGGTTCATTACTATCTTGTTTTGAATATCTAAATAGATTGAACTATAAGACATGTTTAATGATATTTCTGTCTTTTCCTAATCCATCATACTAGATGTCACTGAACGGTAGGAATCTTATTTTTGTAAACTCTCATCTATCATGTTCAGAACCTCTAAATAGCTTGAATCAATACTTAATAGAGCACGTTAACATCATAACTTTGCCTATCAACTATATCTCATAATCTGTTATACTAAACATCACTGAATAATTAAGACTTAACTTTTTTGTAGACTCTTTCTATCAAATCCAATACCTCTGAATAGTTAATGTCACCATCCATAAGATATGATAACAATGATTTCTGTCCATCAAACTCATCACTTTGTCTGTCATGCTCTTTGCCTGCAGAATGTTCCAAACTGCAATTCTATTCATGCTAAAAACAATAACTTTTCTGAAAGCAAAGCTACAAATTAATGTCTGGCTGGGCAACACAAGCGCAATGGCCAGTATTAAGAAAACTTTCTTACAAGCAATCTTTGATACTTCAAAGAGGTTCAACAGTATACCCATGAAGATCAAAAAAATTTGTAGATCGGATTTGACAAGTTATATAAACGTTTAACAGTACACCTCCAACAACAAAATAGCTGAAAGATGACAATTTTGAAAGATAGTTTGCAAAGTACGAGCTATCAACAAATTAGCAGGGGATCTTGAAGCTCCTAGACAACAATGATGAACACAAGATTGTGTACATCCACAAGAAGAAAAGAGTTGAAATGAAGTTATAACCTCAACTCAAGAGCAAATCTTGAGTCAACATTTAAAATGATGGGACTCAATAACTCAAGACACATTGAATGCTCTCTGCATGATTCAACAGTATATCAGTAAGAACTAAAAATCAAGAATGTGGTGACTTCGAAAGATGGTTCACAATATACCATAAAAATCACAGTACACAATGTAAACAACAGAACCAAAATCAAAAGAGTTCAAAGTATTTCGAAATTCGTTGCGAATTAACGACAAAGTTTTGAAAACTTTGTAGGGGGTTTTATAGACATTAAAAAATCAAAAGAACGCCAGATGCCTGCGCTCAAGGAGCGCGCCTCCCAGACGAGCGCATCTTATCTCATTACACGTGTGCCCTCAAAATGAGTTATCTCATGCCCACTCATTATCCAAAAGTGTAGCTAGGGGAGCGCACTGAGCATGCCCCTGGACGCCACAGAGCGCGCACGGTTCCATCAAGCACGCGCAACTCAGATGCGCACCAAGGAGCGTGCACTAAGGAGAGCGCCCCCCCCCCCCCCCCCCAAGTGAGTGCATCCCATTCTAAGAACTACACGTGTCCCCAGCAAGCGCGCACCTCACAACCGCGCACAACCCAGAAGCACACCAAGGAGCGCGCATCGAAGACAGCACGCGCCTCCCAAGTGCGCACAACCCAGAAGCACACCATCGAGGAGCACACACCTGGTCGATGCGGAGAATAAATTGATAAGTGCGCGCTTTGGCACGAACGCCCAAAGCGCACCACGCGCATCCTAGAGCTCACCGCAGGCACCACCAGTGTGCACCGCACGTGCCCACGGTGCTGCCCACCCCCAAGGTGTCGTCCGCGCACTCACAGGGCGTTGTTGTGCGTGCACACACCTAGGCACTGCTACATGTGTGCACCCTGAGCGATGTGCATGTCCCGATGGGCTCAGCACGAGCCTCCGGACGAGCTCTCCAAGCATTACGTGCACTCTGTTTCGTTTGCAGAAGTGGCGCTTTTGAGTGGGAATGGTTACATTTACGATATGATAAAAATACTCCTTTCTCAATAAAAAAAGGGGAGAGGAGGAGAGTTCGGAGAGACGCAGAGGGATGCAGAGAGACGGGAAAAACCCAAGACTGGAGTTCTCCCTTCTTCTCCTTCTGCCAGAGCTTGGTACTGGAGAAATCAGTCAACGCGATGCTCGGATCGTCAACGACGCACAGAAATAATGCTCCACTGTTGCCTTAGAATTCCACAAAAATTAAAAAGGGTAATTGAGTAATCTCTCTTCCCTGTTCTTGTCACTCGAGTTTACGTGTAATTTTCCTTTTATTTGTTGCAATTTCAATACAAATTGCAATGGAAGGAAATTCTCCGATTTCGGGTGTACATTTAATTATCTCATGTATTTTAAAAAATATCTTTAATTGTTCTCTTCCCTATTTTAATTACTTTTTCCATTATATTCAAAAAAAAAATTTCAATTGGTAAAAGTAGAATTTTTGTTGAATTTTATTATTTGTTATCATTGATTATTATTTTGGCAAATTTAATAATATTGTCCTGAGAAGTACTTATCATATTCTGAAGAAAATATTACTAGTGAGTCAGCTACTCAGATTTCGGATGGGACATTACAAGTAATATTAGAGTCCAGATTTATCAAATCCATTCAAGTGTGTTAACTATATCTCTTCAATGATTCTAATTATTTTTACTTTTTTTTAGAAGATATCTTGTCTCGAGCTCATTTAACGACATTGATGACATACTGCTTGAAGGATAAGTTGACTAATTGTTAGCAAGGATAGATTTTTTTGTACTCTTATAGAAATTTCGAAAATGAAATTTATTGTAATTGAGCTAGAACATATTGACACTATATAAAGTACTGTATAATATGATATTTGTTAAAATTTTATTACTTGTTTTATCTAATATAATTAAATGAATATGATTTGGTTTTTCATCATGTCAAAAGAAAGTGATGCCAATTTACGAGGGTTAAATTAATTAAGTAACATGCTTAGCATGTATTTAATTAAACAACTAGAAATAAAGTTCCTTAGATAAATTAAGGAATCGTGTGTAGCAGGTATTTATTGTAAGGAAGTATATTTCTATGCGAGAAAATCGCTTATGATGATTTGGTCATGTGCAACGTAGGCCTACAAGTGCTCCAGTTCGAAGAGGGAAGTTTATCAATGTAGGACAAGTTAAAAGAACAAAAAGAATACCGAAGAAAATATGGATGGAGGTAATACGTAAAGATATGGAGTCTAGAGCTTTAAATAAGGAAATATTACTTGATAGAAATGAATGAAGAAGGAATATCAAAGTCATCGATCTGACGTGATTTTTTTTTTTTTTTTTTGGTTCATGTAGCCTACCCCAAATACTTGGGATAAAAGGCTTAGTTGTTGTTGTTGAAGTTTACTTCTATATGTTTAATTAATTAACGTAAAGAACTCTGCAGGGTGGATGTACGATCATATTTTTCTAATTTTAGAATAAAGATCATATTCCGACCTTAGGAGAGTACGTTGCCAATTGAAGAGGAAATCTCTTTTAAAAAATTTAAAATTTATATTTTTAATTATTCCTCTTCTAGAGTCCAACAAGCTACAAAAACATACGTGTTTTGGTTCGAAAATTATAGTTGATCATTTGTGTTGTAAATGGATCATAATATTTACTTAATCTTAGGTTGCCTTTGCTTAAGTTTCACGTAAAAGCAAAAAAGAAAAAAAAAAGATTTGTTAATATATGATATCTCCACCATGGTATACAAAATTTAACTAGCTAGGAATAGAAATTCAAATGTCATGATATTTGGAAAATTCTGACTTTGTAAATTCTATATGTTATATCTCGCAAATGGTTAAAATATTTCAAAATATCAAACATTTTTGTGTCGATTATGGCCTTCCAAGCAAAACTTTAGCTAGCATATGCCCATAATTATCCTTTATTTAATAGAAAAATATTTTTCTTGCTATATTTATTGGAGATATTTAAGTTGGATAATAGTTAGGCTAAAGAGAAAATCTCCAATTGAAAAGGTCAATAGTTCTCTTTTCTTCAAGTCACAAAGGAACGTTGTTATACTCAATGTTTGAGAATGAAACATCATTATTTTAAATTATTCTAACTAGTAGTATTGGAGAGATTTACTTGCAATTAAAATTTTTAGGGTGTGAGTTAAGAATAAGATCCATCCTATATATAGAAGTAAACCGTAATCTATTACTAATTGGCCAACAATTGATTGTAGCTATCTTTGTTTGCGTCCATCTCTTTATAAAGCTACCAATTTTTGCTTTCTAAGAGAAGATTAAGAGCTCATACTCTTAAACAAAAGTTATCCTTCCTTGCTCATAATTCCTTAATTAACGAGGTTAAGTATGAAAGGACATATAAGTGACTTTGCATTGCATGAAAATTGACATGGATGTCTAAAGTATTATATATTTGGCATGTGTTCTCCGTGGCGATGTTCTTTTATCCCTTTTTTTTAATAAAGAAACACATTAGTCATTTTCTTCATATTAAGTATGTTAGTTTTATTCTACTTTTGTAGGAAATTTATTCTTAATTAGTAATAAGTGAAGTAACAATGTTGAATTGTTGTTCTCTTATTAGCACTATTAGCTGCATTATTAATCAATCAAACCCAATTTAATTTGCCCATCTTTTCCTAATTTAAGCTTAGCTTCCGAATACAACTTCTATATCTAAAGGATGTGTTTATTTACTGGTCTCAACATAAATATACTTTAATAAACATTGATTCTAAATGTGCTTGATATTAATGAACAAGCCCAAAAATTCCATAAATATGCCATGCAGTCAAAAGCATGTTAAGATGATATGTTCCCTCTATGATTATTTTCTTATTAATGTGTAAATTTGGTTGAGTTGGATGTCTTTCTCCTATTCTCTTTTACTCAAACAAATCATAAAAAAAAAAAAATATGAGGAAACGGGAAATTCACGGCGCTGAAGGGAGTTCATTCACCGCCGCTTAGGTGGTCCAATAAAATTATTATATGTAGTGCCACTTAAAGAGTAGTGAAGAGAGTTATTTTATTTGTTAATTTAAGTGGCGTCACGTGTAATAATTTTATTGGGTCACCTAAGCGGCGGAGAAGGAACTCCCTTCACCATCCGGTGAATTCCCCGTTCTCTCTCTCTCTCTCTCTCTCTCTCTCTCTCTCTCTCTCTCTCTCTCTCTATATATATATATATATATATATATATATATATATATATATATATATATATATGGATTACTGTAAATGAGCCGCCAGTTTAGGAAAAGTTACGTGAGCTAGCGGTAAAACTATAATGATCCAATAATTTTTCTTTAATCTTTTTTTACAATTACTATCCCTATCTTTTAACTTTTTTCAGATTAAATTTCATAAATTCTGGAATTCATTTACCCTTTCATCAAGTATATACAAAATGTTTTATTCATTGAAAATTGTTAATTTTGTATTAATTTGATGGATGGCCAAATCAAAACTAAAACCCAAGAAATTAGATATGAGTAAACCCTAGGCCGTCGAGATCATAATCCATAATAAATTTTAAAAAAAATTATTGGAGATAGTAGAAATAAACTGCAGCTCAGATAACTTGCGTGAGCTGTCAGCTCATTTCTATTTTTCTCATATATATATATATATATATATATATATATATATATATATATAGAGAGAGAGAGAGAGAGAGAGAGAGAGAGAGAGAGAGAGAGAGAGAGAGAGAGAGAGAGAGAGAAATGGAAATGAGCTAAACAACTCATGCAAGTTACATGAGCTGCAATTCATTTTCACTATCTCTAGTAATCTTTTTTAAAAAATTTCTTTTGGATTATGATCTCGACCCTCTAGAGTTCACTTATACCCAATTTCTTAGGTTTTAGTTTTGATTTGGTCCTCCATCAAGTTAATACAAAATTAACGGTTTTCAATGAATAAAACATTTTGTATGCACTTGATGAAAAGTTAAATGAACTCCAAAATATATGAAATTTAATCTAAAAGAAATTAAGGAGGTAGAGATAGTAATTGTTAAAAAAAAATTAACGAAAAATCATTGGATCATTATAGTTTTGTCTCTAACTCACGTAACTTTTTCTGAGCTGGCGGCTCACCTATAGTAATCCCATATATATATATATATATATATATATATATATATATATATATATATATATATATATATATATATATATATATATATATATATATTTCCTTCATAAAAAAAAAAATTAGGTAGAGAGATAAAATTTATTTTATGTTAAGGATATTGGACATGCACTTCTCCAAAATAATCTCTAGGAGGCCGGCAACTGAAGATCTTCTCACTATGCAATTAATATGATTTCTTCGTTGTTTGGATAACTTAAATATAATTTCCTAGCTAGAGACGTACAATACTAAAAAACCTCTAAAATAAGAAAAAAAGAAATAAAACTTAAAATCAAGACAAACCAATAAAATTTGATATATATATCAGATAAACCAATAAACCAATAAGCAATAAACCAATAAAACTTAAAACGTGAAGGGAGTACATTTTTTTATTTGTGAAAACACTCTAGGCCCATTGTCTACTTGCAGTAAGCAATATGGACAGAAGAGTAAGTGGCCGTAAACATCGATGTGATGAGTTTGCCATCCCTCTCCTATAAATACCACATCATAGAGGTGTTCACCTCACCTCCTACTCAACTCTGGCTTAACCTTTTCTCTCAATATCGGATACCGAGAAGTTAGTTAATTACTTTCCAATATGGATGCTGAACACGGTACTGCTACTTCTCTGCTTCCCGTTCATATGTCTAACGGAGGTGAAAACGTCGTTCGTCCAGCCTCAGCAAACTATCATCCCTCTATTTGGAGAGATTACTTCATTGTTCAACAGTTTCCACCTTCCAGCATTCAGGTATTCACATTGATTTATATTTTGACCCGATTTTCCTATTTTATTTTTTATTTCCTTCACTTAATTCCCTTTCTCTCTTTCTCCTCTCTTTTTAGTTCTTATTGGGTTCCTCCTTATTCTCCTCTTCTCGTTCTCTATTCATTTATTAGGTTCTCCGTTTTTATATATTGAAACCAAATGTATTATTCTTTACTAAATGTATTAAATATTTAATTCTCAATATAAATTCATTTATTGGGTTCTCCCTCTCTATATTGGATAAATTCATTTCTAGATTTAATATATTTAGTAGAGAATAATACATTTTGACTCAATATAGAGAGGGAGAACCCAATAAATGAATAGAGAGAGAAGAGAAGAAGATGTGGGAACCCAATAAGAACTAAGAAGAGAGTGGGAAGAAGGATGGGGAATTAAGTGAAGAAAATTAAGGGTAAAACGGAAAAATCGAATCAAAATATAAACTAGGGGACTAAATTGTAGTAACTCAAAGAATTTAGAGAAGTAAATCCTAGTTATAATTTATAAAGATACAAGGGATAGATTTGTAAATACCCCTATCTTTTAATTGTACTTCTCATAGTAGTACTAGATGTACATGCCATCATCTACGTACACAACTAGCATGAATATGAAGTCGTGGTATACTAAGAACACAAAACACAAGTATCGGAACAATATATTTCTTCTTTAGTGTTTTGATTTTTTTTTTCTTTAATAAATATTACTTTAAATTTCTTACATGCACCCGTGTTTACTTATTTGCCAATTTTCAAGAAAATTATATCCTACCTTAATGGTTTCCTTTGTTGTTGTGAATATTATTACGTTCCTAATGAAAACTCCAAAACATACTCCGCTAACAATTTTCTCCTAAAGGAATATATTTGATGCAGAATTTTTTTTTTCTTTAGAAACATCTTTTATCACAAGTTTTATAAGTCATTGAGGAAAATTCCACTATCAAATAATTTTAGCATGGTTCTTTCTCTTGATGCAGATTAATTACCAGCGAACGTCTTCCTTCTTGCAACGAATCTAATACTAAAGCAATTTTGTTTATATATGCTTGCAGATGTCAGAGGAATCTATCAAACAAAGAGTAATGGAGCTAGTAAAGGAAGTAAAACTATTTCTGAAAACTTGCGACACCCAGTTGCAGGAGCTGGAGCTGATCGATGCACTTGAGCGCCTAGGCGTTGCATATCACTTTGAGAAGGAAATCGATGAGGCGCTACGCCGAATTCATAGCGAGTACAGCACCGATGACGACGACCTGAACTTTGTTGCCCTTCGGTTTCGATTGCTGCGACAACATGGTTATCATGCCTCTTCTGGTAAGTTTCCGTTTACGTATGTCCCATCAGTTCATGCTCGGGGGTCAAGATTGCACTTGATAAAAGTAACTCGTATCGAAGAAAATGTATGTACACAATTAAGTTTCAGCTGGTAATGCAGATGTATTTAGCAAATTCAAAGATGACGGACAATTCAAGGCGAGCTTAAGCAATGATGCAAAGGGCTTGTTGAGCCTCTACGAAGCTGCGTATCTTAGTACACCCGGGGAGGATATATTAGACGAAGCTATGCAATTCGCAAAGAGACATCTGGAGTCTAGACAGCACAATACAGATCAGCCTGCAGTACTGGCAGCACTCATCTCTCAGGCCTTGCGAACGCCTCTTCGTAGGAGAGCGGAGAGGCTCGGGGCGAGGACATATATCGATATCTACCAACAAGATGAGGAGAAAAGAAACGATGTTGTGCTTGAGCTCGCAAAGTTGGACTTCCACCTCCTTCAACTGCTTCACCGCGAAGAGGCCAAGACTATCTCCAAGTCAGTTTCCGAACTAATTAACCTTCAATTGTTCTCTTTTTTAATGTGGAAACTCTAAAAAAAAAATTTCGATAATTACTTAGGTGGTGGATAGAATTAGGCCTGACAGAAAAGCTCACATTCGCAAGGGATCGAGTGATGGAGTGTTACTTCTGGATACTGATAGTGTATTTCGAGCCTCAATACTCGAGAGCCAGATTGATTACGACGAAGATTATTAACCATTTCTCGACCATGGATGACATCTACGATGCTTATGGTACGCTGGAGGAGTTACGAGCTTACACTGAACAGATCGAAAGGTATATATAATTAATAATCATTAGCGTCTCTTCCTGCGTGCGCATAAGAAATTAGGCCCTGTATAGCGATAGATAAATCGAATATAATTGCTAGCAAAAAAAATGACTCCCTTACTTCACCAATTAATTGCTAACACAAATGACGTTGAACGTAGGTGGGATCTAAACGGGGTGGATCGACTAAATGAGTGTATGAAGTTGCACTATCTTGCTTTGTATGATACAGTCAAGGACATCGAGAATGAGCTAGCAAAGGATCAGTTATCCTATCGAATTGATTATGTCAAAGAGGCGGTAAACTCTAGTTACCTAGTTACCTTTTAGTTACTATATATATATATATATATATATATATATATATATATATATATATATATATATATATATATATATATATATATATATATATATGTATAAAATGGAAATTAGCTGTCAGTTTACGCAAGTTATCTGAGTTATAGTAACTTTTCCTAACCTGGCGGCTCACATACAGTAATTATATATATATATATATATATATATATATATATATATATATACACACATATAAACGGAAAATTTATCGCGGTGAAGAGAGTTCCTTTACCATTGTTTAGGTGGCCTAATAAAATTATTACACGTGGTGCCACTCTAAGGGCGGTTAAAAAAGTTTTTTTATTTGTTACTTTAATTTGCGCCATATGTAATAATTTTATTGGGCCACCTAAATGGCGGTGAAGGAACTCCCTTCACCGCCGGAGAATTTCCGGTTCTCTCTCTCTCTCTATATATATATATAAATTTCTGCTAAAATTGGTCTAACCTGCAGGTTAAGATGATGAGTAGAGTTTGGCTCAAGGAGGCAGAATGGAGAGATGCAGGTTATGTTCCATCTTTCGAAGAATATTTATCGGTTGCTCTTTACACCGCCGGTTTCGATACGCTAGCCTGTATTTCTTTAGTCGGTATGGGTGAAATCGCAAGAAAGGAAGCATTTGAATGGATTCTAAGTTTCCCAAAGATCATTGAATCTATAAGTAAGATATCTAGACTCATGGACGATGCTGTATCATCCGAGGTAATTACTCTATAATTTTGGAAGGCCGATTTTTCATCACCTATAAATTTATGCAATTATAACTCACTCAAGTTGTTAACTTTTTTGAATCATGAAGCGTGAACAACAGAGGGAACATGCAGCTTCTGGTATCATGTGCTATATGAAAGATCACGGTGGATCTTTACAGGAAGTGTGCGATAAGTTTCAAGAAATTATCGAAGATTCATGGAAGGAGTTGAACCAAGAATGCCTTCGTCTACAGCCTGAGATATCAAGGCATCTTCTTATGAGGATCCTCAATCTTGCTCGAGTAATGGAGACGTTGTACAAGCATGAAGATTCATACACCCACTCGAGCACGACCATGAAAGATAATATCACACTGCTTCTGGTTCAGCCCATAGATCTCTGAGGCCATTTCAGTTCACCTATCCTCAGCTACCTATATAGCCTATTAATTGTTGGTGAATATATAGCATGCACTTAGTTTCCTTTGGAGAATAAGCAGTACTTAAATACAGGCTTGAGATTTGGTAATGTATTTGTTTGTATCGTTGAGAGATACCTACTATTTCTCTCTGATCTATTGGTGCAATAGTTGCGTTAAATTTTAATAAAATGCTTATTTTCAGCAAAGGATATCTTTTTTGACTTAAAATGGCAGGCTAAAACCTTCCGCATTCCATTAATAAGAGAATAATAGAACAACAGATGTGCTCATTTAAAAGATCAACCATAGTTCTAAATACATCATGAAACTACTAAAATGAAAAACAAGTCTAAAAGCACTAAATGGAAGGGAGGTGGAGTCCTTGACTAAGCCATATCCTGAGCGCTGAATCATAGGTCGTTCTCCCCTAGTTTGGTTTAGTAAGACCCACTCGATCGCCTGGGCTAAAGTGGGAGGGGGGGGGGAGGGGGATCCATATTATCATCTGAAGAGCCCTCTGATGTTTGAAGTCGTTCCTTATCTACAAGAATACCTAACTAAAAGATAATATTATTAACAATAAGTTGTAAGCAAATATCTATTGAGTATTAAGTAGAATTAAATTCAATTGTTTCTTTCAATCTAGATATTTCATCTCAACATGCTAACGGCCTGAGAGATGCTCAAAACCCTCAACTTTTTTTTTTTCTGTGATGCATCTGGCAGAGGGCTAACTTGTGTTTTGATGCAACGAGGACGAGTAATATCTTATGCTTCTCGACAATTGAAACCGCATGAGAAAAACTATCCCACATATGACTTGGAGCTTGCAACTGTGATTTCTGCATTAAAGATTTGGAGGTATTATTTATTGGGTAGCAGAGTGGAGGTTTACACGGACCATAAGAGTTTTAAGTATATCTTTACACAGAAAGAACTCAATATGAGACAGAAAAGGTGGCTCAAATTGATGGCAGATTATGATATCAATTTACAATACTATCCTGATAAGATCAATGTGGTTCCAGATGCCTTGAGCAGGAAGCCCATGGCAATGTTTCTAACTCAGGAGAAGGAACTACTTGAGGAAATCATACAGTTAGAGTTAGAAATTATCTTACCTGGTGCTGAGATGCAAATGCTAGCCTTGCAACTCCAACCTTCATTGGTAGAGAAGATTAAAGAAGTCCAGAAAAATGATCATAAGTTGCATGTTTAAAACACAAGTAGAAGAAGGACAGATGACAGATTTATGTATCCACACAGATGGATCTGTTCGATTTGCAATAGGTTGTGTGTGCCCAAAGGAGAAATTCGGTAGGAAGTACTATCAGAGGCTCATAATTCAGTTTATTCTATTCATCCTGGAGGAGTAAAGATATATCAAGATTTGAAGCAACATTTTTTGTGGAATGGAATGAAGTGTAAAATTGCCAAATTTGTATCCAAGTGCTTAGTTTGTCAACAAGTTAAAGTATAACATCAAAAAATGCCAGGACTTCTTCAACCTTTACCCATACCAGAGTGGAAATGGGAAAGAGTTACTATAGATTTTGTTACCGCATTTCCACGCAGTCCCAAAGGTGATAATGCAATTTGGGTAATTGTGAACCGCATCACTAAACTAGCGCATTTCATTCCATTTCGTATAGGACAGTTTACAGAAATTTTGGCAGAAAAGTATATGCGTGAAATAGTAAAATTACATGGTGTGCCGGTTAGTATTATATCAGATCGAGATGCTCATTTCACATTCCAGTTTTGGAAGAAAGTTCAAGATAGTCTGGCATCAAAATTAGAGTTCAGCACAGCATATCACCCAGAAACAGATGGTCAGTCAGAAAGAACTATCCAGACATTGGAAG